>JAQGBY010005902.1:0-13911 GCA_034698785.1 Mycogona germanica | reverse complement strand
TTTTGAATAAGTCAAAGCCTAGCATTTGCCGCACCAATCATCTTTTGAATTTGGGTTTTCCAAGATAATTTTGGGGTTATCTGTAAACCCAGATATTTGTGCTGTTGGACAACCAAGAGAGGTTCCCCAGAAAGTGAGTACCAGAAGATTGAACCATGAGATCCCAAAAATTATCAAGAACCATATTTTCATAATTAGAATGAAATAAAAATTTACCAGTCATTAAAAAAATATGCTCCTTTCGAGGAATTTCTTAAGGACGTCCCCCAGCATTTTCGCCCTAAAAAAACACCGGCTAGCGACCCGGTCATTTTACCTAGCCAATTACCAAGCTACCTAGGTTGGAATCATTAACGTGTACCCGATATGTCTTCCACGACTTTGCTTCTAGGATGAAGTAAGACACACACGAAGGAATTCCTCTCGCCCGAAAAATTCCGGAGGTCTCTACCGGGAATCGAACACGCATTCTGATCGAATTTCTCCAATCGAGATTCTCTCTTCAAGTCAGATCAGATGCACTCAGGAGAAGGTGGAATAAAGGAATAAAAACTCCTCTCCAGCCGCCCACACACCATCATCAAAACCAAACTTCCCCTCAAACCTCTCATAACGAAAAGAAATCTTCCCCAGCAGGGGGTTAAGAAGCACTAAAACATTTCCTCCTCCTCCTTTCCCTCTCCCTCCTAATATACAGGGGAGGATAGTTTTCCCTATTACCACCAGGAGATAGGATGGTGGAGTTGGTGAAAAAGCGGGGGAGTGTGGAGTTGTTTTGGCCAACGCAACCCCGACAGCAGGAGGGGAAAAAATTAATTGTTTCTGTCCGTCCATTGCACCCAACGACACACCACAACAGAACACTCGAGTGTCCCGCGTATTAATTAGATGCGATAAGAGCGTGTGGAATTATATAGATGGCGCTGGCGTCGTGTCCAGTTTTTAAAAAAGTGGCGTGAACAGAATTTGAGGCTCCAGCATAATTTTCGTAGTGCTGCGTTTCGCCGTTGGTGAGATGTGTTGGTGAGTGAGTTAGTTTTAAAAAACTTCATCTCTCATTAACACAATAACATTAATACCTGGAATAAGCAGCATTGACTAGTGTACATTTTGTGGCGATGCATTATGCCGTTGGTGAGCTCTCGAGTCAAGACAGGAAAGAATAAATTATGTTTTATAGTATAAGATGCAACTCATGCGATGCATGAACGCAACAACATAAGGCGTGAAAAAAAGTTGCATTGACCTCACTGAATATGCGGTGTTGCATGCAAGAGTATAAACTTCATAGCGTTGGGTTACGCTGTTTGTGAGCTACTGAAGGGCAGATAGGAACTATCAACTACCAACGTCTCGAATATCTCACCGTAAGGATAAGCCACTGAATAGTACAATTATTCGGAAGTCGAATTAATTTGACGCTGAACCCCTCTCAATTTCGCGTTGGCGGACACAGCTTAAACAATATTGGATGATGTCCGATAAATATTTGAGTGGCAATGACCTTTGAACTGACCTGCTTTTTACAGCTCTCGTCAAAACCGGTTTCGATGAAGAGGGCACATATTTTAAATACGAAATTTGACCGAGCCACCGAAATATGGAGTTCTCTTAATTTATCCTAGCTTCACATTTTTTTTTCGAATTATTCTCTGAAATATTCTTTCCTGTAGTTTGTCCCGGATGGATTATTCAATTGTATATCAGTCCAGTGGCAGAATCCGTTCATGATCGATGCGCAACTAGCGGCGGAAACACCGTGATAATTAGCCGCACGCGCTCTACACGGGCGTTGGCGCGAGTCTTAGCGCGAACACGTGCCTCGACGGAATGACGTCATCGCCGTGTTGCCGGCCGTCGCGTCCACGTTTGTGTGATGCGTAAATCGCGGCGGCTGGCAAAATGGCCGCCACCGGCTGCTCCCCCGCTGAGCGATAAAATTAACCGCCGCCATTTTGATTTTTTCCCTCCTTCTCTTTTGTAATTTGTGGCAGTGATCTATGACATATTTTTCGCGCTCTCTCTCTTTCTCTCTCCCTCCTTTCTTCCCTCGAAGACAGAATTCGACCCCTGAACTCACCAACTAAAGACTGACAGATTAAAAATCGGCGCCGCCAAATACTAAGAGGAAAATTTGCAGATACAATTAAAAACAGGAATCGGTGTCAGGGAGAAATGGAGGCTCACGAATATCTCATTTTCGAATTTAAAAAAGAAAACATGAAAGTGCTTAAGGCAGTCCGTCTTCGTCGAATTCTACTAAACTCATCTCATGAACGCGACAACATAAACACCAGAAAATAAGTTACGCTGGCCTCAGTTATTTGCAGCACAACATCTAGTGTCAATTTCATGGCGCCGTATTACGCCGTTGGTGAGCTATCTAATCACAACTGTAAAAATTAACTTTGTTTTTTAGGATTAGCTATCTCATGAACGCGACACCATAAAGACCTAAAATGAGTTGTGTTGGCCTTAGTATTTGTGGCAACAACATCCACGTAAATTTATTGATGCTGCCGTACGCCGTTCGTGAGCTATAGGGGAAAACACCAAATGTATTTTATAGAATGCGCCTATTATAAATTACATTTTGTGAGGAGGAGGAAAAACATGAACAAGTGATTCGCAGTTGGTGGACGGACAAAGAGTTTGCGAACCACGGACAACTCCAAAAATCTAACGCTCCATTACTCAAACAATGCAGATAAGAAAAGAAACAAAAGGCAGGTGGTGGTGGTGGGGGGAGGAAGATAATAACATAAAAAAATGAAATATGCCAAGAGTAATTAACGGGAGTAGGTATTAAAAAAAAACCGTAATAATACAGTCGAGGGTTGAAGCCAAGAAAGTGGCCACCTCAATTTTTTTTCGTCTCCTGACCGCTCTGTTTATTTCGTACTTAGTTTTTGCTTTCAACGGGCCATATGCTCGCTGCTTCAGGGGTAGCCTACCATGGTTCTGGTTTTTGGAGTGAGCCAACATTTTGAAAAAAAATATCAATCCAGGACGCTTTGTCCCAGACCTTTACACAAAATCGGTATCTTGAAACAAATTTAAATTATTTCACCAAGAAACAACAGTTTAATTAAACAATAAAACAAAGTTGGCGTTTTCATGGCTGAACTTCTGATAGCTCACGAACGACGTAACGCAAAACCATGAATCTTAAACTGGATGTAGCGCCGGATGTGGAGTCTTCGTATTATTGCGTTCATGAGATACGAAATATATTAACAAAGAATTATTTTACAAATCCAATGCTACATTTTTTTAAATAATTTCATATCTTTTGAACATATTTTTGGTTAATCGAAACACATCTAACTAACTCCAAAACAAAAAAAATGTATAAACACTTCTTAAATAATCAGCTTTACCACATTTTTTTAAAAAACTGTTTCGATCCGGACACGGACAGCGGAAAGCAGCTTCATCTATTCTCGTATCAACCGGACAGGGTGTTTTTTTTTCTCGTGACGGTCCAACGGTGGAAACAAGAAAACTCATTTTTTTCTTCTTAATCGTAATTATTTTTTTCTTCTTTCCTGGCTATCTCAGTCGGTTATTAGTGCGGCTTTTCTTGGGGTTGGGGGTGGTTAGGATGGTGGTAAGGAATTATTTCTCATATGGACACACACGAAACCTGTCCGGCCGAATAAACGCCAACAATTTGATATTTCTTTTTTTCATGCTACGCCGCTCCGGGCAAAAAAAAAACACCAGGAAAAAGTAAACCGTGAGGCGCGTTCCAAAAAAAATTAATAAACACCGAACACGTTTGGATAATTGTTATATGTTTATTTTCTGGACAATATTATTCGGTGCTTGAACACTAAACGAGGATGGAGCATTCTCCACCAACACACAAACGCAGCGAGAATTAAAAATAAGAGAGCCCGCGCGCCGGGAATCGAACCGCCGAAACTCTCAATCAAATGTGCGACGTGGCTAACCGATTTGCATTCTACACATATTCTTATCCCTTTTGTCTGACGTCACCAGAAACCAAATTGATTAATGAGAAAGATACAAATTGAACATTTCAATAGATTTTCAAATTTTAAATGGTTTCAAATTGGAAAATCTTCCTGGTGTCGTTTTTAAAATAAAACATTTAAAAATAAATACACAAATAAATGTAAAGTGCTTATTTTGTTAAAATAAATGAAATATTTTATTTCGAACAATCTCATCACCGGAACTTTTACTTACTTGAAAAACGTGACGTCATTAAAAAATTCCTGATCAATTTATAGTTTTGTCAACAATTTGCAGACGGCAGAAATTTAATGAATTAAAATTAAGGATTCTCATTTTTGAAAATTAAAGACGTCCGGTTATTTTAATAATTTATTTTTATTTTGTTTAACTATGTTTTTAAACTATTGTTGAACATACAATGATCGTAATCAATCGATATTTCCGGCAAATCTACGGTTTAATTTGCCTTCGGTCTACCGACTTCGTTCTTCTAATCACATTGTTTGGCAAAATAATGCAAGTAGGTCAACAATATTTCATTTCACCTCCAAACTGTGTTTCATTTCCTCGAAGTTGGAGTAAACAAATGGTGGTTAGGTGTGTTGTTGTCCCAATAGGTTATTAAAATAATATTTATAAACGCACCGGTGTTTGGTGTTGTTGCTGGTGGCTGGAATTTTATTTTCTCGCATGAGCAGTTTTTTTTCCGTTTGGCAGGAAATGAAGAGGCAGAAAAATCAACAAAACACCTTCCGTCGAAATATCGAAGGAAATGGCGGACTGGAAACGAAAGAGAACAACTTCCGGGTTTTGGGGTTCGGCGATTGTTGACCAATCGTAGGCCGCGACTAGACCATATCTCCCCCTCAATTACAGTAGTACAAGACACGTTTGGAACGACCCAAATTTCAGCTACGTTTTTCAGACATTTTTATAGTTCTTGTCTCACTAAAAATGAGATTATCTACAATGAACTTGTGGGTAACTGGAGATAGGGATATAATATCGGAGATAGGGATATAATATCTGGAAAAAGGGACATGATATCAGGAGAAAGGGACATGATACCTGGAGATAGGGATATAATACCTGGAGATAGGGATATAATATCGGGAGATAGGGATATAATATCTGGAAAAAGGGACATCACACAACACAAAAAATAACATTCTCATACGAATCAGGAGATAAAAGAGAAATTGTAATTCGAAAATTAAAATTTCATTAAAAAATTAATTACAATATTTATTAGTTTGCTGGATGAGAATTTGTGTACACGAAAAAAGTTTGCGGAACATTTCGTTAAATGATTTCGTGACAACACAAGAACGATGACGATTCACACTGGCCGAGTCCTCCCACATCCTCAGAGGAAAATTAAAATGTTTTAAAATAATTTCATAAAATATTTCGCAAGTGACAGTGGCTGTTTCACTTGCGATATCAGGATATGGTTTCCCGACGAATCTTCGGCGCCCTGCGATTGGCTGATTTGGTGACGTTTCGCAACTTGGAAAGCAAAACGTCACCAAATCAGCCAATCACAGGGCGCTGAAGATTTTTCTTCGCGCCGAAGATTCGTCGGGAAACCATATCCAGTTGTCTTTTGGACTAAGAATCAAATTGTCATTTGAAACCTCTCGTTGAGCCCAAACAAAATGACTTGGCGCAAACTGCGAACATGGGGCTTTATATAATTTCATTATGCTATCGGTCAATTCCAAATCTAAACTATTTTTTAAAAAATTGTTTGCTGTAGTAGAAACACAGCAAATTTATAATTATTATTTCATAAAACTCAAGCGCTTTTTGAGCACCGTAAAATCCAGTTTCCCTCGCACAAATTAACCTTTTTCGAGCACCCAGCCATATTTTTCGACTCAGTCGGGGTAAAACAGGACACCAACGAAAAGGTAAAAAAAAGTAGGCCAAACTACACACACACTTCTCTTCTTCATCCACCACTGTACAGGACACACACAAACAGAACACCCCAAAAACGAGCGAGAAAAATAAGTTCCAAGGTGTTCTCTAGCTACATTTTTTCGCCAAACTTCATTTCGAATTCGAGAGATATTCGACGCAACAGCCGATGACGTCATCCGGCTCGAGAGCGCCGATAAGACGCGATTAGGAGTTCGTTGCTACAGAGACGTCGATAACATTCTGTTCAAATATCGAGTCACCGAAACTACTACATTCTAAAACTGAACAATTTTTCAACAGAAATTTTCGATTTTAATTTCCTGGTGGTCATTTTGGAATGATTTTTTGATCAGGAGATTCGAAGACTGATTTTTTTTATGGGGGAACAATCCCCGCCACCCCAAACCACCTAGCGTGGAAATTACTTTTTTTTAACCCCTAAATATCTAAATTTTAATTTTTGAAAATGAAATCCAATTCAGATTTGCAATTTACAGATTTCTTTTATAGACTTCTTGACAGATCAAGTGTCGGGATTAACTGCGAAAAAGTCAGACTTGCAGCCTATTGGTCTCGCCACCAGAGGGCAGCACCTGCCAGATCCGATCACCTCGCTCCACAACGTCAGTTTGATACCTCTTTTCCTCGTAATAGGTGTGACGTGATGCCTTCTTTTTTTTCTTGCATTGACAAGAAAAAAAGTGAAGGAATTTCTCTTGACCAAAACATTTCAGAGAGATGTTATTACTCTGCTACTTCGAGACCTATTTTCCTCCTAGTCACAGGTGTGACGTCAGCACCCGCTGTAACTCCTAATTCCAGCTAAAGAGGGCGCGCGCGTTATATCTCACATCGAGAAATTCCAGAGAACACGTGGCCGGGAATCGAACCAGATATCAGTCAACTTTCCAATTTAAAAAAAAACTTATGGATTTATTTTCACAAGTCCCAACTTGAATCCCAACAAAATCTGCCAGTTAAAAGATCTGGACATCCGGTCAACCACACGCAGCAGTAGAAATACACCGAAAACCGGAAGTCTTTCGTTACTTAAGCTGTCCAAACTACAGGCGTCTCACCAATTACAGTTGGAATTGTCGCTAGATGGCGTCGGCGGCTCCAACATTTCATTTTAATCGTTCGGGGGTTTGGATTTATGCACGAATGCAAATGTGTTTTGCGAGCAAAATTTGCGTAATAGAAGTTGTTGCAACTCGAGATCTTGGAGGGGCGATGGTTAGGGGGAGGAATGCAGGTGGCATTGCCAAATTTGTAGCCAGACGTTGCGCCGGAGGATCCAGGCACCACCACATCAAACCGAACACAAACTATTCCAATTTTCTTGTTCGGATCATGTTCATGAAATTCAGATTCCTGGACAAAACCTATACGATTTTTTTACTTTAAAAAAAATCAAGTCTTCCAGGTCACACAAGAACATCTCATTTTGAAACAATACTGGATAAAATAAGTTTTTATTTCGTTGCTCGATGGACAAACGAAGAAATTATTTCAGTTGGACTCTAGTTCTTTTAAAAACTTCTTTGAAAATTGGGAATTCAATTATCCAGCCAACGAGATAATAAAGATCGAGACTGATATGGTTTTCCATAGAGCGAGAAAAAATATCTGGTCACAAATCTGATTTAGGGGCTCAAATGAGGCCTAGTAGTGGTCACTCAAAAATAACAGTTGATTATTTCACTATTTAGAGTTAATTTTCATTTTTGAGGTCCGATGTTGACCACCACCACGACGACGACTGACTAAAATGTGGGTCGTGTTCTTGACACCAAAGTTTACGTGACTCGGCCTTGCTTAGAGATTGAGATGGAGTGAGCGAGAGAGCAGGTGGCGCCGCGCAGCGGCGAATAGAACGGCTGTGACGTCAGCGGGTGGAAAATCTGACAACACTTGGGACTTTGGGACTTTGTTAATTAGATTTCCTTGTATGTTGGATGCGGGGGAGAGAGAAATTGAATTTCGTAATGATTGAATACAGGTTTAAATTACGTGAACTAAATTGTAATTGGAGAAACTCCAAAAAAATTAATATCTTCAGCAATTGCTTAAATTTCAGAAAATGTGTGGGGAAATTCATAATGACTCAACGAAATTTGGATCTTTCACAAAATGAAAATTAATAGTTTCTGGTTCAATTCAATCAAAAAAAGATTCAATTTATTCCTTGTTATTTAAATAACAAGGAATCCTTGTTATTTTATACAACAAGGAATAAATTGAATCTTCTTATATTAAAAAAAATAATTCAGATTAAGAAATAAAAATTTTAAAAATGATAGATTAATGATTTTAAACACAAACGGAATTTGTTGTCTAAAAATAATTGATTAAAAATTCGTCATTGTGTGACGTCATCCAATTAATTTTGAAATAGATTCAATTTGCAACATAACTTTAAAGTTATTTTTCAAAAATATTTCAATTTTAGTGACGTTATTAGATAATAATTAGGTGGAAAATAATTGAAGATTTCAAAATCACGGATTTGATTTTAACTAAGGAAAAATTGCCATAAAACATAATCTTCAAAAAGCGTGAAACTACGATTGAGGGCGATCGCAAAATTTTCTCTCAGTTACAAAATTCTAATGAAACTCAAACACTACTGCGCCTGGAATCGAACCCGGGCCCTCCGATACGACGAACAAAGAATGAGCTAGAAATTTGGTATGAATGCGATTCAACAGAAATCTGATCAACGTGGAGCTCAAAATCCAACAAAACAATTGACAACAATATTGTTTAAAACAAGCCGACATTTTTAGAAAGCTTCCTCAAAATACTTTGAATCGCTCTGAACTGCAGCAGAAAATATTTTTTAAACGAACAGTGTTATACACATTGTCATTGAATATACAATAACAGCACTCGAGAAAACTATGTACAATCGTAAATGAATCGTCGCAAGATTCCGAATCTGCTTCGACACACTCGCAATCGCCGGTTTGACCAGACGGACCATGCGGACCTGCGAGGCATAACGACAACGGCCCCGGTGGCACTGTGCGGTAAAACGACAACGGGTCCGGTGGCACCGTGCGGTAAAACGACAACGGGTCTGTAATTGCAACTATTAAACTGGGCTCTTACCTTGTATGCGGCGTATTCGCTATTCTGGTAGATGCCATTCATTTTCGAAGAGAACAATCTCCAAAAAAACCGGGTGTTGAAAAAATAAAACTAAAAAAAATAGTCCACGGAAAAACGTCGAACGACGAAATCCAAAATTAAGGATGATCCTCAAAATCTGACGCACTTACTTTTAAATACGAAAAATTCAATCTCGAACGAACAAGTTCTCTAATTTTGCATTATCCGGCCGATTTAATATTATCCGAGCGGCTTACAGGTACAATCCATTCCGACCAGGAATTCGGTCAAGCCGTGCATGATGAACGGGGGGGGGGAAAGAATTCACTCACAAAAGTTGCAGAATCCAGAAATCCAAAATTTCTCAGCACATTAAATCCAGGAGCAATTACGTCGTTTTAACAACGCACGCGTTCCGGGGGACCAGAGGCGGGGCACCGCGATACTTTTTGATTGACGGAACGTCCGACCCGACGATATTCCAGAAGGAGAGCGATCTGATTGACGGACGCGCCCCCACAAAAACTGTACACCGCACGGCGGGGTGCTGTCGCGGAACAGATGACGAATTTCTCCCAATCCCGGGCCAAGATAAACCAAACTGGCGTCCACCGAACTGTGAAGACTGTAACGGGATCTGATCTCTCGCCGTTACCAAAAAAACCCGCCAAGTTGGTGAACAATAATTATTTTGGCGCGCAGGGAATCAACGAAACACGCAAGCGGTTCGGCGAACAAACGTCGGTTTGATCGCTCACAACAAATGTCGGCACGCCGAAAACCGACAGCACAGGTGCGAAAGAGGTTTTTTTGCGGTGGTGGCGGCGCTGTCATCGTTTCCGTCCGTTGGAACGAGCGCGCGAGATACAAGCGACACGGAGCTCTACGTTCAATGACATTCCGCTCACTAGGGCGATATTTGTTTCCCAATGGAGCGGGGAGCGAATTTACGCTCGCTGCCAGCCCAACCGCTCATCTTATGACGTAGCTGCGCGAACGAACTACGCACAGATGGCGGCCATCTAGAATCTGCACTCCGCATCCCTACGACCAGCTAACTAGGGGTTGTTGTTGGATGGCCAACTTCTTTCTTAAGAAACCAGACCTCAAAAATGCAAAAGAATATTTTGTTAAATTAGACGCAAAATAGTTTCGATTATTGGCTTAAATCGAGTCCGCAATTCTTGTCAGACACCTGCACACAACGGAATTAATTATAGATTGTGGTAATAAATGTCGCATGCGAATCACGTGTGTTTAATTGTGATGTAAATTATACAGCAACTGTTACTTTAAGACGCTCTTAGAAAAAAAAAATTGTTAAGGGGGTTTACCTGTGATTTTTTTTTAATTCACTGAAGTGCCGGGTCACAACAGGAAGATTCTGTACCCCTCTCAGTGCTGTTTAACTCCGCAAAACCCCCTCAGAAGGCGACCTGGATATCTGCCTAACCTAGGCTGTCCTAGGAATGGGGTCTCTTTTACTTATATTCCGAAAGAAGGTGCGTTAAGGAATTTCTCTCGCCCGAAAAATTCCGAAGGTGTCGGCCGGAATCGAAACCGCGATCACGGGTTAAGAGGCGAACGCGCTACCTCTTTACCACTCGACACCTCAACAACTCACAACCCAACTTTCGCGAGGATTGCTACACTGTTTTTAGACAGGGGTCCCACTGCTCACACACACTCGCGCCATTAACGGGCGAGTCCATCGGCACTTTCCAGCTGAGCTGAGGGGTGCGAAGGAGTTGGAGGTGGGGGAACTGGGAGGTTGTTTTAGCGGGGTTGCTGCGCCCCGCGGGGGCCGACCCTGGCCCCCTCCGCTTCTCACCTCACCACCAACCCCTCCGTGCGCGCACAGTTGTGCTGCGGCAATTAACATTCCTGAACCAAGGTTAAGGTATTGCTTTTGGCAGGGAAGGGGGGGGGGGAATTGATGGAAGGGGGCGTTTGAAAAATCAGACACCCGATATAAATGTTTCCCACGCTTTTTTCCTCTATAATGCGCGCGATATTTTGAAGTAATTTTTTCTTCAACACACACAAACAAGACCAGTAGTAGCACTACATAGCAACGTCACTACTCCTTCCCAAATCCTCATCCCCTCAAATCGGGGAGAAAGAGATCAAGGGGGCTTGAACAGAAAACGAAATTTGTGTTCTTTTGAGGTGGTGGCGGTTATCAATGGAAAATGAGGACATCCTTTTATTTTATGTTAAACTTGAGCCTGAAAATAAAGACCGATACTTAAGTGCCGATATCGGCCAGGTGCTGCATTGAGTCAGTTTACCTTCTCCTTGCTTTCAATGGACACTGCAACTTTTGTCTTTTGAAAGCGCCACACGTAATTATGCCAGACGAAATTAAGTGTTTCCGTGCCTTTAGGATATCAATTAAGTGAATCAAGCCTTTGATAATTTAAAAAGCGAATTAGTTGAGAATTAAAACAGCATTTACTTCTTAATTAATGATACATATTATAAATAGGAAACCCTTTGAAATTAGCTACGGAAATATAATGCTAATATTTATATATACATTCACTATATCTGGCAAAAAGAAAGTCACGCGGCAGCACTTGTAAATATACCGTTTTGGAATCTATTTTTTGGGGCCATAGATATATCTGAGTGCAGGCAATTTGGATAAATTAATTTTTTTAATATGAAGTTTGATCTTTTCTCTACATAGTCAATTTGGTCTGACAATTTTTGGAAAAGTTAAATCTGAGCTGTAAATTTTTGCCGAACGTCTGTTTCCATTGTAATCCTATGGGAGAAAATACATTTTATTTTATCTAAGGGCATCGTATTTCGTATCATATATAACTTAACCCAGAATCCTATAATTATTGAAACTGAGCATGACGTCGTTATGTCGGTTAACAAAATAAAGAATTTATCATTTTAATTCTTTAATTCAATCGACACTAACATCGTAATTTTGCGTTTAAAAGTGCGCATGCAGTATCAAATAAATGGGGAACTATTTTTTCTGGCAATTTATAGCAAAATCATGAGACAATGTGGGACAAAATATATCATTGTAAAACGGAGATTGGTCTTTCGTTTACTCAAACAAATCGGATTTACAATTATTGTACAAACAAGCGAGGAAAATACAATTTTTTCTAAGACTGCTAATTTGGGCCATGCAATTTCTGAAAAGGTGCTTCAGTGAATTAAAAAAAATAAAATAGAATGCACCCCTACTGAAGCTTGGGGCGCCACCTACACTTAACCATAGTTAACTAAATCGCAACTAAAACGCACAGTGTTCTTTTCTACGAAATTAGCTTTCCGAAGCTGAATGGAATCAAAGTTCTGTGACTGCTCACTAGGGGCAGTGTTTCTCCGAAGGCGGTCAACGGAACAATAAGGATGCCCCCCCAATGGTGTCAGACACTTTTAACGCACTTGCAGAGAGAAGGAGAACGAGCAACCAGAATTTCCTAATTATTTTATTGGAGTTTAGCGACCGCTGAAGTCCCAAGTGCCGACCACATGCCAAGATGGCGGCACCCGTCCCACACCAGCTATTGCACACCTGGCGGCAATGATGCCGCGAAATAGTCGATTTGCGTTAGAACACCGGGCAAAACCGAAGCGAACCGACTCAAAATGTCACATTTGGCATTGTTGGGGGGCTGCACTGTTCACTGCTAAAAAAGCCTTGAAAAATGCATTAATAATTATTTTTGTGACGCCAGTTAAACGAACTGAATGCTTTTAAAAATCAGGAGAATGATCAGGATTAAAAATTAAAATTAATAAACAAACAATAACATTTTGTAAATATTAATTATTATGGATAGTGCCAAATCCAGACATTTTATATTTTAATTATTTTCAATAACAAAAACAAAAGAATGCTTTTGGCGAAGTCGGCAGTCCTGTTTTGAAACAATAAAATACACATGAAACCAAGACGGAAGCATGTGATTCCAAACCGTCCGATGTTCTCGAAAGTAGGTATCGCACCTGCTCTCATTGTGAAAGTAGCTTTCAATCAGGATGAGAAAGAAGGAACGAAAAAAGAATCCACCGGCATTCGTCAACCAAACATTTTTCCAAACGCGTATTTATGCAGAGTTCCATGAAAGAGAGATTGAAAACGGAAAAGCCAAAAGAGAGGAACGACTCTGCCGATACAACGGTTACCATGGTTACCGCCCCCTCAACCACCTCCCACCCCTCACCCGTCCCTCCTCTACCCCCGTGTTGGAAAAGAAAGGGTCAACAACTCGTACCGATCTCTTTGTGTGTGCTCTCTCTCTCCCTCCCTCTTCCCTCTTCCCTCCCACCCTCCTTCTCTCCCAGTCTCCTCCCCCTTTTATGGGCTCTCAGGCGCACCACCCACAGGGGGTTGGCAGCAGGAGCTCCTCCCGGCCATTCACTGCAAAATGCTGCTTCTAGAAATCCGATCCAGAAGTGTCGCAATCTGGATCGGATTTCCAGTTGAACTTCGGACTCAATTTAATAAGTGAGAAGTTGAATTTGAACTTCTCAACTTCATAGTTGCGAAGTTCAGTCAGGTTCAGAACAAAGTTGGTATTTCCTGTCTGTGTTTCGAGAGCTCACGAACGACGTAGAACAGCGCCGTGACATTTACTCTGGATGTTGTAGTGCGGCAAATTTGCACAGGTCAATAAAACTTACTTGATGCATCCGTGTTGTTGCGTTGAAGGGGTTTGAAACAAAAGTATCGCAAAGTTTGAAGATGCAGAGACGAGCCACGATTGCGATTTCGATCACGATTTTGACCGATATATAAATGGCAAGAGGGGTGCCCGGCTTTGCCTGGCTTTTCAGTAAACATCAATGAAATAAAAAATTAATTGTTTAAATTTACCGGCTATTTTACGTTTACACGATGACACGCGATAA
>JAQGBY010005901.1:0-13913 GCA_034698785.1 Mycogona germanica | reverse complement strand
TCGCCCGAAAAATTCCGAAGGTGTCGGCCGGAATCGATACCGCGATCACGGGCTTTCGAGGCGAACGCGCTACCTCTATGCCACCACATGGTTCTCGTTTTCGTATCAAAAGTTAGGTTAAATGTTGTCTTTCGGAAAATGAAAATCCTGCAACGAGAAAAGGTGCAGACAGAATCTGCGTCGGTCACGAAATCTGGTCAGACTTTAACCGCTCGTGTATGATTGTATACGACGCAGGTGTACGACTGAGAAAAATGATGTGCAAAGGATAAGACGATATAGGCAAAGATTATTAGCATAAGAGAACAAATACGGGACAGAAACCGTGGAAAACATGACTCGACGATGAGCTGGCGAGGCTCCATAATTAAAAATATAAACTGTAATGTAATGCGACTGATTTATTACGTACAACTACCTAATAGCGGGTTGAGCCTTTAGCACATCTGCTATTCGTCGTGACATGCATGATGGAAGTGGTTTTTGATATGCCACTGTTGAATTCCGTTGTTAGTTGTTTGATTGTGACCGTCGATTGCGTTGCACAAGTCTCACCATTTCCCATTCACCCTTTGCATCATCGTGACCCATTGTCACATGTTGTTGCCTCTAGGTGGTGTGTACATGCACCCTAGTGGCGGATACATGCGACTGCAACTAGCAGTAACATCAGTGGTGATGCCACAGCTCATTGGCAAGGGGGATACACTTGCAGGTGTATGTTCACCCATCGCCGCATGTGATTGCCACCAGGAGGTGCTCGCATGTGACACCTGGTGGCAAACACGTGCCCACCACTAGGTGGCACCATCTTTGTGCCACATAATGGTGGACATGCACAACTAGCAGTGACATAGCTACTGTGGAGTCACCTCTAGTTGGTGAGGGTGGCACACACTTGTACGTGCGTATCACCCATTACTGCATGTAGAGGTTGCTAGGTGGTGGACTTATGTATGCACCCCTAGCAGTGGATACATCTGGCAGCAACTAGCAGTGACATCACAGCGGTGACATCACTGCTAGTTGGTGAGGGTGACACAATTGCAAATATGTATTCAGCCATCACCGCATGTGTTCTCTACCAGAAGGTGCTCACCCATGAAGCAAGGTTGAGAACACACGTGTCCACTGCTAGCTGCAAGTATAAGCCACCCATAGCCTCACATTACCGTTGCGAGATAGTTGGCACAATCATGGCACCTAGTGGCAGAGCTACATATGCTGCTAGCAGATAAGCCTAACCTAACCTATGAAACCTAACAAATATCTGCCCACCCACTAAAAACACCCACTCTAAAACAAATAAACTGAAAATAACAAAAATAACACAAAAAATAAATAAAAATGCAAGCATCTTTTAGATGTATTTGAAGAACTTGTATAGAAGTAACTCTTACAGGAAAAAGATAACTATAAAATAAAAGTGGATTCTCAAGATAGGGTTTAGCAAATTGTTTATTTGTGCAAAAATATACTTCATGAACTGTACATGCATGCATTACCAAACATATTTATCAACATATGTGAGTCACTCACCATACACCTAGAGCCTCCTACACATCACTAGCTCATGTTCAGGCAGATAGATGCCACAGAAAAGTCCTATTCAACAGGTGACAGCACCATCTAGGGATGACATATGTTCCAAGATGACCACAGATCTTTGTACATCTGAACAAAAGTCAAAGACTAGATAGCTGCCGTCTACAGTGGTCTAAAGCAGTACTTTCAATTAATATTTGAAAGTCTTATATAGAGGTCTCTACATGTGAATGGAGATAAACAGAATGCTTTATAAAAGTAGCACGTGCTCAGATTGATTTGATTTTTTGCACATAACTAAATAGACACTTCTGGGTTTTGAATTTTTTTTCATCAGCATTCAAAAACAAAATGGCGTCGAAAGTAGATCGTTGCTTCTTTCCGAAGAAAGAATTGGCTATTCCGCGATAATTGGAAGGTGTAAAGAAAAAGGAAGGACTGTTTCCAAGTCAACGATTTATCGTATTGCCAATGAAAAAGGAAAATGGCGAAGTTTCGATGTGAACGGGGTCAAATTCCCGTTCTAAAATTAATAGGACTCGTCGTATCAGTTTTTTTTAAATGGGCGCATAGCGGCTATTTGGGAGTGGACGCCAATTAATCCTGCATTTATAACCAAAAATTATTTATCCGGATAAAGCCCCCCCCCCCTGAATTTTGATAACTAGCTATTGTTATTTGAAAATAAATGAAAAATTAGAAAAATAAAACCTGGTTTATCGACTGACTGTGGTTCGGCGGTCCCGGGTTCGATTCCCAGCGCAGGCTCTCGAATATTCGATCCCAGGGTACTGGTGAAAATGTGCCCCTCACATAGTGCCTAAGCACTGAGAGGGGTTCAGAAACTCCTGTTGCGAAATACACTTCAGTGAATTTAAAAAAATAGAAGGCCAATTGCCCCCACCAGCGTACAACAAAAGCAGTGGTAGATAAGTTGAAGCACCTGGTCTTTGGTGAGAATCTAGCAACACAAAGAACAATTGTCAAACGTGTGGGAGTGTCGCCAGCAACTGTTAATCGCATTATAGCTAAATATTTACATCTTGAAAAGATGCCCAAGGCCAGTTTTCATCAGCTCATGTCATGCCACATTGCCAAAATGATGTCTACCTGAATGATTGTAACAAAATTCGGGCAATCTACTATCGTCCACATGGTGACAAGACATTTTCCAGATGGATTCGTGAAATCAAAGAAAGTTTTTCTCAAGGATTCACGGAGGTGACCGGTTTCTCATACAACGGAAAGATGACGTTGAGACGGATTGTCTCCAAGGTGAAAATTAGCCGGCCTTCTTTCAGGCAAACGTCCTGGAACATCTATACCGACATGAAATACCAACTATGTACTGCAACGAGGCCAGCAATGTGTTCACCCATCAGGACAAGGCAGCATCCAGCAATACCTCGGGTTCCATAGTTGAATACATGTTGAATTTGGAACGTGAAACAAATATTCGTGCAATTCCCTTCAGCTGCATCTCAGTAAAGTCGCCGGATGTTGCACCCATGGACTTCTGCGCTTTTGGACTGTTGAAACGGGCACTCTGACACCGCCGACCTACTACTTTGGATGGCCTATGGAAAGTGTGCCAGGAAGAGTGGGCCAACATTGACCATCATGCGCTTCAACGCGCACTTCTACAGTGCGCGAATAGTGCATGCGCAGATGGAAAAATCTGGTGAAAGGTTATCGTTAATGAAAGACAAATACGGTTCCAGGTCTTCACTGTCTTCAGTTCTGTATAGGCAGACCAGACACATGTTTTTTGTCTCCACCAAGGGGAATACTGTCTCTGATCAATTAGAAGAATATGCCAAAGTTACCACGGAATGTTGCTTATAAAATGAGAAATAACTTTGGGTGAATATTATGTCTGATGACTTATACAGAGTATAAGTTTTATCTTTTATGAAGTTGTAAAATTACACATTCTGTCATTTTGGTCTGGATGTATGTTTTAGTAATTTCAAAATATCTACAATTGCCAAACTTACAATAGTCAAAATAAATGTGGTAACTGTTGCAATCTGGTGCCCTACGTGAATGCATAAACCACTATTTCTACGTTGGTGCCCTTCTTTGAATGCATTACCTTAATAACATTGTAATTGAACTAGATAATGGTCACTCTGGAAAAACTTGCTGGTCTATGCGAGCGAAGCCTCTACTCTGTGATTAGCTCGTCCAATCTCAAAACCACGCTGCCCTTGAATGGACCATTTGGAGTCCTCCTCAAACAAAATGTGCTCAATGAGTGGTAAGTTAGCTCTCCATGACATTTTTATCTTCAAGCTTGGAGACGTAGACATGAAGACATAATATTGCGCAATAATCCGAAAGTTTTATAGCTGCACTCAACATTTGCAATAACATTTTCCATTGCTGTGGTTTACATGGATTTAGAAACTGGATGACTGAATAAACGTTTTGCTATAAATTTTTGCATTTTTGTGTGAGCTATCAATTGGCATTCTTGCAATTGTTGTTTGTTTCGGTTATGAATTAAAATTGAATTTGAAATGAATTTCCAATTAAAAGTTAGCTCATTTTATTACATCTCTTGAGCTCAAATATATTGTTGATCCATGCAGGTGGCACACAATAGTGACGTCATCAAATGTGGCCACATTTCCTGTTACTGAGTTGATGGGATCTGATTCCAGTCCACAGAGAACTAACGATGACCAATTTAGTGGGCGGCTGATGTCAAACACATTTTCTATGAGTATGTGATATTCCTGAGATCTAATTTTCTGTTTTCAAATTGGAGCTAGCTACATAATTTTTCATTTTCATTTTAAGGTTGTCTTTCATTTTATCCATCCATTTTGCAATTTGTTGGCGGGCGTTTGCCATTTGCTTTGGCCAAACATGGTGGCCATTCAAGCAAAAGTCTTCAAAATTCCCAGCATTTCGATTTGATTGGCTCTGAGAAAGACGAAGATAGGTATGGCATGACTATGCAGCTGAATGCTTATTACATCTTGCAAATGCAATGTTATCCTATTCAAATAAAATGTGCTTATGAGCAGTATTGGTCAACCATATTTTCAGAAACTAATTTTACTTTCTGGCTGCACAGTTGATTTTTTATTAGGGTGACATTTTTTGTGTGTTTTAGTAGAACACACACATTCTTACGAATTATTTTTCATTAGCTGTCTAGTCACTGCTCAGTATTTTGTCGATCACAAGAGCAGTCTACAATGGTTCAATGATGTGCAGCGCCAGAGACTAGCTTGGTGGAAAAAGGTTGTTATATAATTTTTTGTTGATTAATATCATGCAAAATGATGAACACTCAGGAGTGGTGAATTCCTGATCAAGTAACATAAAAAGTGATCTTATGGATCTGTTGGATATTTGGCTTTTGTTATTTTATTCCAGTTAGCCTGGCCTTGATCTTAGTTTGGCTTTTTTCAACAGTTCTCCAGCACCCCTTCCAATTTCCAGCTTACTAACATAACTACAACTGATGAAGATAGCCAACTGATTGAGGTGCAGTTCAACAATCATGGTGTCATGCAGACCATTGAACAGTTATACAATCATGGTGCTAGACCTATTCAGCAATTGGCCCTCACCACTGATACAAACTGTCAGGTGGGTTCATACAATTCATGGACTGTTCTTGTTAGGATGCACAACAATGTCAGCCAAAATTTGGTTGAAATCTTAATGTACAATATCAAGAAACTGAGTAGATGTGTTGCAAGATACTGAGACATATTTAGCCACCTGAAGAGAGCAAATTTCCTGACCAAGTTGTATTACTTGGTTTATTTTTTCCTTTGTGACATTCCAGGGTAAAGATGGCCGAAAGACCATTTTCCCCAACGTCATCGAATGTCTGACAAGCATCAATACCGCTGCCTTGGTTTACCTTATGGACGCTTTCAGAGAAAAGAGGAGTTTAGCTGATGTTGTTCGATTGGTAGGCATTTCATTAGTTTTCACTCCCAGGAAACATTTGTTAAGAAAAGCAGTTTTGCTTATTTCAATATATGCTAATCCAACCATTGAGAAACATTTTTCAGTGGCGTTTTCGTGAATGTGCATGATAATTTTTTGTCGGAAAATAGTGGCCTAATGGAGATTCTGTTTTTACCAATGACAGATATTGACCTTGCATCAGCGTCTGACGCCATACAAAGCTAGCATAGCAATTGTTTCTGCTACTGGATCTGGAACACAGTTAAGGGATGTAGCCAAATATGTGGTAAAAGAGCTGCATAAGCAGGATATATCTGTCCTGTATCTACCAGATTTGTCTTCCTCACCATTGGAACAGCAATTTATTAGGTATTGATATATCTTCCTCTCGTTACTTCTGATCAGCAGATCTACCAGATTTGTTTTTTGTTTCCAATCAACTGTAGTCAACCGCACCGCAGGCGTTACGTCCCCTCATGGTGCTTAGGCACTATGTGAGGGGAACGACCAGTACCCCGGGATCGAATAATCGAGAGCCCGCGCCGGGAATCGAACTCGAACCCGGGATCGCCGAAACCAGTCAGTCGCTAAACCAACTGGGCTACGACGACTGTTACACGTTTTCCTCACTATTGGAACAGCAATTATTAGGTATTGATATATTTTCTTCTCGTTACTTCGGGATCAGCAGCAGGTTATTGACCTTAAACAAACATTCACAAATAAATATTTAATATTTTTATTTTGTGAAGATTGAAGAAAAATGAGCATTATATCCAGCACCGTCCTAGTTCTGTCTTGACGATGACGATTCAAATCAGTGACACATCAAAGTGTCACATCTAAGACGCTTCACGTCTTAGCTGTAGCGTCAGTTCCCACAGTTTTCTAGTTTCATTTTTTCATTTTATATAATAGTTTACTATTATTGTTTTAGAAGAGTTATCGCCAACTCTTGTTCGTCTTTTTTCGTCCGGCCTGTCCTGGGCACAACCCCCATTTTCATTGAAAATAATCCAGACGTTCTTCTTCCTTAAAAATATTAAATGTTAAAAATAAACTATAATTTGTAAAA
Organism: Mycogona germanica; assembly: GCA_034698785.1. Taxonomy (NCBI): domain Eukaryota; kingdom Metazoa; phylum Arthropoda; class Diplopoda; order Chordeumatida; family Chordeumatidae; genus Mycogona; species Mycogona germanica. The sequence goes on along the minus strand of JAQGBY010005901.1, from coordinate 7,357 downwards.
TGTGTATTAAAAATAAATGAGACATTAAAGATTTCGTGCAATAAATTTCGGGAGTTACTTTATCTTCCTTCATTAGTTGCATTCGTGGTTGTTCTGCTTATACCCATTTCCGATAAATAAGGCCAAATCGAGAAAAGGGGATTAGAAGGTTGAGGGCTAATACCCTAGCTACACTATCCATGCAAGCATACTTATTCCAAGCATGCTTAGCAAGGTGCGTTTAGACATTGAACAAAATCTGCGTGTGCCGCTTGTCCGTGCTTTGACAAGAAATTACTGACAAAATAATATAAATAGGACGATTTCATCATATGTAAATGAAATGGAAGTTGTGCCCGGATCAGCACCGAACCAGAAAGACGAGCAAGAGTTGGCGATAACTCATTTTGATCGGCAACATGTCTGGGTCCTGGTCCAGCTCCCTTCTGGACACTTGACTGCCATCTGAGTGGGTGTTCAAGCCCTAGTTGGATGGTGCTGGCCAGGTCCACCAGTACAAGGTGTGTCATTGCTTGCTGGATTCTGCTATGGATTGACTAGGACTAAGACGAGATGTATGCTCCTGTTAGTCATGAGACTGTGCTCTCTTCACAGTAGCTGCCCTCAAGCACCTTCATGTCCAGTACCTCGATGAACAGGGTATCTCAATGCGAGCTATGTGAAGAACTGCATATTTTTTTTTATTTCACTGAAGTGTATATCACAACAGCAGTTTCTGTACCCCTCTCAGTGCACTTCGGCCCTCACAGTCCATTGTAGGCACTATGTGAGAGGCACATTTTCACCAGTGCCCCAGGATCAAATAATCGAGAGCCCGCGCCGGGAATTGAACCCGGGACTGCCGGCCCTCACAGTCCATCGCCTTAACCAACTGCGCTACAAGTTGTACTGATAAATATGGAGCAGCTGGAGGGGTTCGAGTTGCTGGCCAAAATTGGAAGGTGGCCCATCTTAGAAGGGTTGCTGGTATGGTATCAAGCAGCCAGCTCGTAAGTGGAATGAGTTGGCCAATGAGGCCCTTATCAGCCTCGGCTAACTATGTAAAGCTGCCTACCAGTGTCAGTAGTGATCAGGGTGAAGAGGGGTTAGCATGTTGAATGTGCAACTTGCTCATGGCAGCAACTTTGGACAAGATCACAACAGCAGTGAGATTGATAATCACTTCATGCAGAAGGCCTTGGGAACAGCCACACACTACCTCGGGATTCAGGTAGTGAGACACCACTGGCAGCATCTACCTCCACCAGTTGACCAAGGTGGTTCATCTGCTGGAGAAGATGGGCATGTCTGACTCATCCTGCAGGCACTCCGATGGAGTTGGGCTTTCTCAGCACTGCCTGTGAGGAGAGTGCACTAGAAAACATGCTCTACTCTGCAGGAGGTGGGCAGCCTGCTGTACTTGGCCATTTTGATCTCCCCATACATCGTCATTGCTGCAGATTTCTGTGCTGCAATGTTAAGCCACTGATCAATACTGGTCTTCAGTAAACAGGGTGCTTCTTTACCTTGCCGGCACTGCGCAGCTTTGTCTTTAGCTCCTGGCTCAGGGTGAGCCACTCCTGATTGGGTTCGTGGATGTGGACTGGGCTGGCAATTGACGGACTGTGGTTCGGCGGTCCCGGGTTCGATTCCCAGCGCGGGCTTTCGATTATTCGATCCCGGGGGACTGTTTCTCCCAATCAACTGTAGTCAACCGCACTACAGGCGTTACGTCCCCTCATGGTGCTTAAGCACTATGCGAGGGGAACGACCAGTACCCCGGAATCGAAATTGTCGAGAGCCCGTGCCGGGAATCGAACCCGGGACCGCCGAAACCACAGTCAGTCGCTAAACCAACTGGGCTATGACGAGTCGTACGATAGTGCCTATAGCTACAATAATGCACATAGTGCCTAAGCACTGAGAGGGGTACAGAATCTTCCTGTTGTGTTGTACACTTCAGTGAATTAAAAAAAAATTGTCTGGACAGGAAGTCCACTTCTGGCTACATGTTTCGTCTGGGTCAGGCCACGTTGTTCAGGTTCATTTCTTCACACAATTTTGCGTGTTTTGTTTGCCCATGTGCTATTGTCACCATCGTCGCAATAAATAAAGTTTATTTTCAATAGCCATTGCTGCTCTCATTAAATTAAATTAAATTTTAAAAAATTATTTCAATAGCCTTTGCTGCTCTCCAGTACAGTTATGCTGTTCTTTTTGCGTGATTTTTTCTGCCCAATGGTGGTTTGATACCAGGATTTCCAACATTAAACACACAAAGTTGAAAGTCACATAAATATTGTATTAATTTTTTATAGAAAATTAAGAGAAGGAACAATGATGTATTTTCTTGATCTTGTCTCAGGTATGACGAAATGGGTATTCCTTACTGCATAGTGCTCAACGAAGGAACATTAAAAAGTGGCATAATTGGAATGAGAAGCAGAGACACTACATTAAGGGTAGACTACCTTTTTTCAAGTTCAACATTTATTTTAAGAAAATTGAAATTAGAATATCCACATAGCCCATAGTTATTTCAGTCCAAATATTTATAGCACTCTTTATTTCTTTTCAGGAACAAATCCACCTCTCTGAAATAATTAATACTGTAGTCAAATATGTATCTAGTTATTAGGATAGCTGATTAACTTCATTGTCAGACATTATCCTATATAATAAAATTGACTTTCCACCATTTTGTGAGTTGGTGATTGTATAAATAAAATCTAGAAAATCGTGGTCACTTGCCAGCTGATCACAAGCGTGATGAGGGTGAGTTTATTTTTTAATAAAGCGGCAACGCTCAGTCGTCAACCAACTACCACTGCTGAAATAATAATTCACCATTTATGAATTGTAATTCACATTTAGATGTTCAATTCTTAAAAGGGTTATTCTCATTATAGTTATTGGAATTGGGTAACAGTCACAGGGGAACACAAATGTCCCATAGACTGACTGCATGGCAAACATCGATCTAAAAATAATTCAATTGATTAAAATTGAAAGATGTTAGCTTGTTCTCACTGATGTTCGTTGATTGATCATCATTGATATCTCAAATTTTAAATGTAAAAATTCAGTAGAAGCCAGAAAAGGGCACATATGCATGGACGTTTAACAGACATATAGGTGACTGAGCAGAGCCATCAAACATATCGCAAGTTGAAATGCTCATTCAAAAGAATCAGCTTTCATTCAATTTTTGTTGGGCCACTACGTAAAAAGTGGAGTTCGCGTAGAAGTGGTGGAAAAGTATACAAAATAAAGTGTAGTTTTTGATTGCGTGGTGACCGAAAATTTAAACAAAAGAGCCCGAGCTATTTAAGGGAGGAAGGTCACCACGCAATCAAAAACTGCACTATTTTGTATAATTTTCCACCACTTTGTACAATAATTTTGTCGTAACTTTATACGTTCAATTCAACCATGTTATCAGTGTTCCATCTATATCTTGAATTCTATGTAATTGCTGTAGTACCGGTTATAAACATTTTTGATTTATCAAATTGTTTTTTGATTCAATCATCCATCAATCCCCCCATTTTCTCGTGTTATCACACCCTCGGCGTCCGTTACCTACTCTATACATGATCAATTCATTGATAATTTATCGTTTGTAAATGTGAATACAGCTGTCGTTTAAAAAAAATGTATATATGAAAATGGACGATAACTTACAAGTTTATTGGCAAGCACAAGACTGATTACAAATTGTAATTGTTACGAAATCTTCCGATTATACAGTTATTCATTTCACAATTTTACATTTCTTGCATTAGCGAGGATATGTTCTTTGTCCTTATATCGTCTTCACGATTGCAATCCCCGAGGTGGTTGCCTTTGGAAGATGGCGCTAGTTTCGTCAACATGACAGTGGCTTGCCTATCTTTGCAGTCAGTCGTGACATCGCGTTGACTGTGGAATTGGTTGGTTCTTGCAGCAGTCGTGCGGCGGTTGGTTGGATGATCCTGGGAACGCGTGTGGTTGCATGTAAGATGGCTGGGTGTGGTGGTTTGGGTGTCATGCATCGTGTGTGTGTCTCCGTACTTTCTTAGCGCCTTCCGTAACCCATGCCCGGGTACCCCCCCATGTATCCCATGCCGGGATATCCCATACCCGGATATCCCATGCCCATTCCCATTCCCATTCCGCCACCATAACCGCCGTATCCGTAGCCGCCTCCGTAGCCGCCTCCGTAGCCGCCCATTCCCATCATTCCCATGCCTCCGAAGCCAAACTTGTCGGTGTCGCTGCTGCCGCTGGATGCCGGCGCCTCTCGTCGGACGATGGCGTGGTCGTAGGTGGTGGCCAACTGACCATCGCCGGACATCGGGTAGCTGAAGCATGCGGCCACGCACGCCGACAGGATCTGCAACAGAACGAACAAAAAAATTAGTCTTAAAGATATTTTAAACTCCTTCTATTAATGAGAAACGCAGGCAATTACGCTTAACTAACAGATATCCCAAATAAAAAGTTTAGGGCGAACACGTTGGTGGACCTCCTGAACAAATATCTCGGAGATGTCCCAAATGAGGAATGAACATTTTTTCCTTCTCTATCACCGGTTGGTGTTGTTAAGTTGTTTCCGACCTCTGGTGACTAGATATAAAAAGTCTCCAATGTTTCCGATCGAAAAAGATCGATCGATTAATTTTTGGTCCGCAATGAGCGAACATGTGTTAGTGTTAATGAGCTTAGTACATAGAATACAGTCACTTGCCGAACGGTCTCATCGTAAACAACTTAATTTCTTGTACCAGTCACACTCGAATGAGGTTCTTTGTCACGAAACTTTTGATTTATTCTTTCTCTTTGTTGAGAGAAAAACTTGTGACGATCATACGTTCCTTCAAACATCAGTATTTCCGGCCAACGGATTGAATCATACATTGCCCCCAACATTCATTCTCTTATTAGTACAACAGACTAATCGCATATTAGTCATGTGAGCAGGACATATTGCCCTCATGGTGCTTAGGCACTATGCGAGGGGTCACGACCAGTAGCCCGGGATCGAGAGCCCGAGCCGGGAATCGAACCCGGGACCGTCGAGCCACAGTCAGTCGCTACCTACTGGGCTACGACGAATCGTACATGTTTGTTGAAAGCATTTATAAATAGTTGAATCGAATTTTGAATTTAGTCTAGCAAAATAATTATCGGAAATTTTATTTCGCGAAAAGGGTTTTCAAATTTCTTCGTGTCTAAACAAATTATTAGTTCAACGCATTTCGAGTCGAGATTGAATTGTTATCCGAAAGTAGGCGTTGATAATTATAGAAAATTTTCTATGATCCATGATTTCTTAAAATATATTTACTTTAACCTGCTATTTTTAAAAATGCATTAATATTAAGTATTTAATTATTATTTTTAAATTGTGATATGTGACGATCGCATTTTTAATCTAAATTTTTAAAAACTCACAAATATCGTGATACATGTATGCTTGGATCATGATGAGTGATCAATGAGGGTTGAGGGATCATGATCAATTGTCGTGATTTAAACATTATATATTTCTATAAACCTTTAATAATTTATTGAACACTCGGTTTTCATAACCTTGATAATGTATTCACGGTTAGATAAGGAATATACGATTCGTCGTTAGCCCAGTTGGTTTAGCGACTGACTGTGGCTCGGCGGTCCCGGGTTCGATTCCCAGCGCGGGCTCTCAATTATTCTATTCCGGGGTACAGGTGTAAATGTGACTCCCACATAGTGCCAAAGCACCAAGAAACTTCTGTAGTGGCTTACAGTGAATATTACAAACAAAAAAAATATCATCCAGAAACTGAACGATATCGATGTAGTGAAATTGTAGTTTCAAGTGGTTAAATACTCACCAAGGCTGCCACGAAGGAATTCATTTTTGTTTTTCACGGCTGACAGTAGTAGTAGTAGTAGTTGGGTAGCTTTAGCGAGGCAAATCCCTGATGGATGAATGTTGTACTGGTGCTGGTCAGTTGGACGAGTTCTCTGATTGCTGCTGATGGCTAGTCGGCCTTTTTATAGTGCTGCGAGATCTGGATCACCCGTGTCCGACTTTGACTCAGGTGTGTCCTCAGGCCCGCCTGAGTCTTTAAGATGACACACGAGGAAGTGGTCGTGCTCTCGGCTCGAGCGGTGACAGTCTCCAGCGGAAGTTGGACTGACTCTTGGCACCTGCTTGCCACCCCTTTGCCACCCCGCTTCCTGCATTCAGATACACGATTCGTCACCATTAATTATTTATTAATAGAATCGACAGAATGACTGGACCTATCTATACGCGAGTAAAATTCGAGATCGTCGTTTTTATACGCGTCTATTTTTTATTTCTACGATTTATGTTCCTTGTCCACCAATTATAACGTTAGCTGTCCGTCATCTCTGTCCGAGGCGGGTTTTTCCGTCCGGTGCAGATGATCTGGACTCTCCATTCTCGATTCATGAGTCAGATTGGACTAGTTTTTAGATTATTTTTATCTGTAAGTTATTGGAGGGGTTTCCGTCCCATCCGAAAGCAATGGGTCTTATTTTCTTGTTCCTCAAATTTCACTTTGGTTTGTTTTGCGTGGTGAAGTCAGTGCCTTAGATGGTAATTTTGTTTCTTTATCAAAGAGGCAGACCTCGTCGCTAGTGGACCTCCTTAGCAAATATAGCTTGAGAAAGATTGTGAGAATATTGTTAGGAGGTTGTTCTATTCTGGCCGCTCATTGCCATTTTTTAAAAAAAATGCTAAACAACGATGGTGCGTCATAATTTGATTTTCGACAACATTTATTTTTAAAACATTTGCCAGCAAACGTTCAACACGTTAACGAATGTGTCACCGGAAATGACATTGACAGTTTATTTTGGTGATGTTTTAAATTTCGCTTTGAGAAGCGCTTGTCATTTTGGACGACACTTCAGACCATAATCTCGTCATGTAGTAGATCCACAAGACCCCTACCCCATTATCTGACATACTAAAGGTTTTTAGTGGCTTTTCTTAGGAGAATAAATAATAACTGCTTGAGATTCGACGAAGTGGAGTGCTGTCAAAAAACAACTAGCTCACGTGTGCTCCGAATTTCTATTTTCCGAAGTTTGATTCTGTCCTGATGCATTCGGGGACATCCGGTCAGACATAGTAGCGGCCCCACTCCCTTTATGTCTGATTCGAATAAATTCTAGAGTAGAATTCCTAAGTGTGATTTTTGCGCCGGCGATCAAAGTACATTAATTAATGAGAAAGATGTATATAGGACGATGTCTTTAGATAGATATACATGAGGGTTTTTTTAGTTAGGACGTCTGGATGATATACAGTGGTACCTCGAGATACGAGTGCCCCAACATACGAGCTATTTGAGATACGAGCAGTCGAGCGAGCGAAATT
>JAQGBY010005900.1:0-13913 GCA_034698785.1 Mycogona germanica | reverse complement strand
TTCGTTCACATCTGAACCAGAAAAGTGATAATCATTTTGCTACAGGTGTGCTGGCTGTCAAGTTAGTGAACGCCAGCGACGAGGCTGCCCACACCCATGATAGTATCCACATTCTGGCCATGGCCTTGCGCCAGATGTACCACAGTGAAAACATTAGTGAAGCCCCCAAGAGTTGCAACAGCAGCGGGACCACTTGGGAGACGGGCAAAAAGTTTTTCAAGTGAGTTATAATTTGGAGGTTTCAAAATTCATCAACCAGAATATGCAAATAACGAAAATTCAAATAATTTTATCTACTTTTTCAATCAGCTATATTAAGCTACAGACACTGTTGTACGGCCGAACTGGAAATGTTGCATTTGATGACAATGGAGATCGCAAAGATGCGGAATACGAAATCACTAATGTAGCTGACGGATCACCGAACACAGTTGGTCAGTTCATTCATTCAAAGGTTAGTCGGATGGAACAAAAATCTTATTTGTTAACGATTTCAAATCAGAAGATTTTCGAAATGTGAATCGTTAATCGTGGAAACATTTTTACAAATATTGTTTGCAATCATTAGTCAAAGCTGAAAATGGAACTTCAAGTCCAAGACGATCAGATAACCTGGCCAGGGAACGAAAAATCGAGACCAGAGGGGTTCATCATACCATCAAATCTTAGAGCAAGCTAACCGGATCACTTCATCTCCTTTTCTAATACACAGTGCTGGCCAAATTAACTAGGACACTACACTTAACAATTTCCAACTTTAAAGTCGTTTGTACTATCATGCATAATTTATGATAGTTCTCGGAACAATAAATATACATAATTTTTCATTCAATTGGTCATAATCATAGGCGTACATTTGGTATTTAATAGGGCAAGATTATACAAGATACAAGCAATAACAAATGATAAAGGAATATTTTTTTAATTCTTTGAATATGACATTTTGTTGTTGGAAATTGTTAAAAATGTAGTGTCCCACTTAATTTGGTCAGCACTGTATCTCTCAAACTCACGAATAAGTTTAATTTCATTGAATCTTGGAAACTTTTGATTATTTACAGGTCATAACACTTATAGACAAGCCATTCGTCTGGGCACGAAAAATCGAGAAAAACGAGGCCTGCGACGCCGACAAGAACGAGATCTATTGCCCGCAATACAATAGCTCCAACGTGGGTAAGCGCAGCAAATGAAAAACTATACACAATGAGAAAACGAAGACAACATCAGAATACATGTCGCTTGCTGGGGACGATATTTATATTTTTTTTATTTTCGATTGCCATCTACTATTGGTAGAGCTATCAAAATATTATTGCTGCTTCGGTTACTGCATCGAACTGCTGCGACAGCTAGCAAATAGGATCAATTTCACCTATACTTTGCAACTGGGCGAAGATGGACAGTACGGAAGCTACGTTAGGGTGAGTTGTTCGCGCATTGTTTAATTGTATTCAGATGAACCTCAATAATTCAAAAGGGGAGTCAGGTGTGTCGAGTCTAGTAAGTACAAAAAAAAAACTACTGTCGTTTTTCCAGGTGAACGGATCAGACAAGAAAGAGTGGACAGGACTGATTGGTGAACTTGTCAGCGACCGAGCCGACATGATCGTGGCGCCGCTTACCATCAACCAAGAGAGAGCCCAGGCGGTGGAATTCTCGAAGCCCTTTAAATATCAGGGAATCACCATCTTGGAGAAAAAGGTTCGCCCATTTCTGTATCTCGTGAATATATTTATTCTACTGTTAGTACAGACTTTGAAAATCCTACAGCATCCTCAGACAGAAAGACCCAAACGTTCTACGAATTTGGTCAACAAAAAAAAAGGAAATAAAGATGCTTGAAATAATACGTGCTTGAAGAATGAACTAGAACTCTTCCAGATATTTAAAAATATATATTTATGACATGTTCCAGCATTCGAAATCCAGCACGTTGGTCTCTTTCCTGCAACCCTTTCAAGACACGCTTTGGATATTAGTGATGGTATCCGTACACGTGGTGGCGCTAGTGCTTTACCTGCTGGACCGATTCAGTCCATTCGGTCGCTTCAAGATCGGCAACAATGACTCGACTGAGGAGGACGCGCTAAATCTGTCGAGCGCAATCTGGTTTGCGTGGGGTGTACTACTGAACAGTGGAATTGGAGAAGGTCGAACACATTATCTATTATAGATCCTATTTCGATTACAACAATTAGGATCTTATAAATTGTTGTCACATTTGTTTTCTATTTTCAAACAGGTACACCGCGAAGTTTCAGCGCCAGAGTGTTGGGTATGGTGTGGGCAGGATTCGCCATGATCATCGTGGCCTCGTACACTGCCAACTTGGCTGCATTTTTAGTGCTTGAGCGTCCAGAAACTAGTCTATCCGGTATCAACGACGCCAGGGTAAATGATACAAATGTCATTCCTAACACAAAGTGCTTTTCGAAAACATACACAAGCCGTATGCATTGCTGACTCCTAATAATATTTCACCATAGGAACCTAATTCACTTGATATTTTCTATTTAGAAAAATCTGATTATCAGTTCGACAATAAATTATTTCAAAAAATAATTTTGTGTAACGCCCGCATATTTAAGTATTTTAAGATGATAAAACACGGAGATAGGACATTCAAAAATAGTTAACTTGCAGTATTTGAGCATAACAACCCCTTTCAAAATTAAAAAATATGTTAAAACTTCAAATTGAAGTTTTTTTATTGCAGTTGCGCAATCCGATGGAAAACTTTTCTTACGCTACCGTGAAGGGAAGCGCAGTTGATATGTATTTCCGGCGTCAAGTGGAATTGTCAAACATGTATCGAACAATGGAAGGCAACAACTACGACTCAGCCGAAGAAGCAATTGCAGCAGTAAAAATTGGGTACGATGCACTTTCTACCATACCAAAAGTTCGAATTCACCCAGACTTCCATATTGGAAACTTGTGAAATCATTCACAATATTTTTTAAGTTTCAGTAGACGCCCAACAACAACGTTTAACTAAATCATTATGATCACGTTTAGCTGAATCGTAATACTGTGTGTTTACAGGAAATTAAAAGCCTTTATCTGGGATTCGTCTCGGCTGGAATACGAAGCAGCCCAGGACTGCGAATTGGTCACAGCGGGGGAACTATTCGGCAGATCCGGCTATGGAATTGCACTCCAAAAGAACAGCCCTTGGTCGGATTTGGTCACGCTTGCTATACTGCACTTCCACGAAGGCAATTTGTTTTCAATTCAACCAATTACAAATTGCGAACCAATAGAAAAATCGCACAAAACACATATCTATGAAACCCAGAGAAACAACGAGAGTCCAAAAGGGCAGGACTAATAAAAACGTGTTTCTCTTACCTTCTAGATGGTTTCATGGAAGACTTGGACAATCGGTTCATCCTGCGAAGTAGCGGTGAAAGTTGTCAGCACAACGAGAAGGCTCCAGCCACACTCGGATTGAAGAACATGGCAGGCGAGTTGACGTTTACTGAGCATAAACATAGCTTAACATAAAGAAAACAGGAGAAGGGTGAATTCGGGACAGCACCGAATCAAATACGAACCGAGTGGCGAACTCGCTTATTAAAAAATAGAAAAAAAGACAGAAAAAACATACAGTTGGCAAAGCGAACCAATATCAACACAAATTAGGTTTTTAGTGTCACTAGCACATCTACCATGTATTATTTACCGATTACCAAAAGCATTTTCAAATCTAATTTCAATGTGTCAATAACAATTTCATAAGAGTGCTTATTTTTTTTTTGCAGGTGTATTTATTCTAGTGGCTGCCGGAATTGTAGGTGGCGTGGGTCTCATCATCATCGAGATCATTTACAAGAAGCAGCAAATTAAAAAGCAAAAACGAAATGAGCTCGCCAGACATGCTGCCGACAAATGGCGAGGCATCGTAGAGGTAAATTCCAAAGTTCATACCGCGAGACAATCAAACATTCCATTACAGAAATAACTTTAAATGTTTTAATTATTGTAAAAAAAGTAATATTCTAAAATATTTTAATAAAATGTTATTTCACCTTGAACTATCCAGAAACGTAAGACGTTGCGAGCAACCCTGGAGGCTCAGAAAAGGCTTCGAGCAAACGGAGTTGGCGACACTCAGGCAGCTGCAGAGAAATCAGGTGGTGGTGGCGGCGGTTATCCTGGAATTACCCCGGAACCACTGCCCTTGTTGGAAGTGAGAAAACTGGAGGCAGCGCAAGGAAAAAAATCCAGCGTCATGACCAGCAATCCAGTCTTCATGTCTGAATGCGGTGACGTAATCGTGTGAGGGCTAACAGCAACATAAAATAAGAAGAACCGAATTATAATAAATTGTTTGGTCAAATAGAAGCAAGAACTACTATGGGAACGAAACTTTACCGTCAAGTTGTTCCAACGTTGCATTTGCCTGCCAAGCATTTAACAATTTACTGTTGTACTGAGTGACAAATACTTACTCAAAAACTATAGACATTTTGCCTAGATCTATGTTTTCAACGGTATCGATTGTAAATATATAACTTGTGTTTAGTATTTTTTGTTTTGCAATAATCAAATATTATACACAATTTGAAAAGAAAAATGTTCCATTTTCTCTCATTATATAATTATATGAAAGTTGACTTAATTATACAAAATTTACATTCAATGTTGTGTAATCCAACGACTCAAGGATGAATAAATATTAAAAAAATAATAAATCGAATTAGTATTTTCAAACGCTCATCATAACAATAGCAGAGTGAAATTAAGATTCACAAATTGTGCCCAGATAATAACAAACTAAATTATTTTTATTAGAAAAACAGTCATAAAAATACTTGTAATTTCCAGGACATCTCATTGTTTCGGTGGTGTACACCACACAAAAGAGGTGGGAATAATAGACAAGCCTCAACCTTGAGATGAATAGGAAACTGTCATATAACAAATGCACATACAATACAGAAGTTCACATGAATATCAAATATACTTTAAAAGAAACAAAAAACAAGAATGAGCAATTGAATAGTAGGCGCTGAATTTGAATTTCAAACAGTAGCCGAGGAAAAAAAATGGGTTGAATCGTAAATAGTTCCACGCAACACTAAGCATAATAGGGTCACCTTACAGGGTCAATACGTGGAACGTTCATGGAACGTGGCAATCGAATTTAAATTTTCTATGCTGCACATACAGTACTTTTACGTAACTATCAGATCTTCGCATGATGCGATATATTGACTAGTAATAAAAAAATCGGTGGATTATTCAATCCGTAACTGAATTAAGTTGACGGCATGCTCAATATGAATATACCAGTATTTCTTTGAAAGCAGCGACGTTTTCTTTTGGGCTCGGTTGATTTCGCTAGTCAGTACTTCAGAAATGAGAACCCTTAATACAGAAATGCACTAAAAATAATAACTACCCGGTTGCGAAAACTGGGACTAGATTAAAGATACCGAATGGTTATCTAGTTGTCACGAACCCTGACTAACCTCTTTGGAAAAATGGTAACGCAATTTGTGAGTTACGATAATTGAACAGTCATGTTTAGGCAGGCAAATGCGATTGTCGCTGTGAGGAGGGTTTGACCTTTTAGCTGAAATCGTAGGCATAATTTCAGTCATCTCGATTGAAATATCGTAACAGACTAAAGCTGAAATGTGTAACCAAACTAGGATATATGGTTGAAGTGTGAATGTTGAACACGGAACTAAAAGTCACAGAAAATGTTACAACCCTGTGGCAGTCAAATGTCATTAGTCAAATAGAAAAAACAAAACAATGGAAAAGCTGTCCACAAGCTTGACAAAACAAAATAAATAACCTGTGAATCGGAAAATAAATGGAACTTCGAGAAATCTCTCTCACTTGAACACAATTCGGCGAAGTGAAGATAACAAACAAAAATAAAATTCTAGCTACTGGACATTGGAAAATGTTGGCGTCATGCAAAATGGTGAAAATGGTGATGAAAGAACCAGCTAGATCAAAATAGTTCACTTGAAAGAATAAATGTCACCAGACTCCCTGCTGATAAGGTGTGGTCCAATAAAATGGACACCAAAATATATTTTATTACATCTTTGCAAAATGTTGGCCCAATTTTGCAGACACCTCATCAACATATTGTCTCCAAATTCTCAAAGCATAATAGCGAAACCTTCTAAATTTGGACGTTCCAAAACGGCGCTGTAAAAAAAAGCCCGAAAAGTGATATCGTTTTTAATGAAAACAAAAAATCAGTGCCAGGCGAATTTTAAAATAATGAAAGGAGAAAGTACGGTTTAGACAACCTTCTTCGCAAGCATGATGAAATTGAATCATCAATCACCAAAAAAGGAAATTAAACACTGCAGAATTACAGTAGGTGTTTTTGAGCCAGAAAGATTAACCGGAAATCCACCACAACCAGCGAGAAATTTGCGCAAAAAAACCTTTTATTTCAGGTTTATAAAAGTGACTCTTGTATAAACAAAAAACTGCCAGGAAAGTGAAACACGGAATCTTGGATGCTTCGAAAGATAATACGTTTGAATGGGACGCCCACGGGTGAATTCGTACCATTTTGTTGTACTTGCCCGTCACCAAAAAGCAGCACCTGTCAGATTTGATCCACTCACTCGACTTCGTCAGTTCGAGACCTCCTTTCCTTGTCAGATGTGTGGCGCCACACAGATCACTCTGAATCAGTTAGAGACTTCATCCCCCTCCTTTTATTAAAACTAGCATACTAAGCTAATCCGATTTTTTTTTAATTCGATTTCTTCAAAATCTTGGGATCAGCTGGAATTCGATTTCGGATTAATTCGATTTGGGCTTCCAAATGAATAATCGGCACGTACCGGTAAAATCATTTGAGCACAAATACCCAGATCTAAAAAACTAATATTCAAGTTTACGACTCGTCGTAACCCAGTCGATATTGCGACCGACTGTGGCTCGGCGGTCCCGGGTTCGATTCCTGGCGCGGCTCCCGATTGCTCGATCCCGGGGTACTGGTGGAAATGTACCCCTCAGGAAAACAGGAAACAGAAAAATCTGTAGTGAAGCGACTACAGTGAATTTTAAAAAAGTAGGAAATAGCGTAATGTTTGAGATCCGTCATATATAATATTGGTGATAGACCTGAACGCAGAAAAAAAAACCAAAAGATTCCACATCACTAAATTCGCAAAGCTCACTGTACTTAAATGTTCGTAAAAACCGTGATGTGGCCGTAAATAGATTTTAAAAAATTGATTACGGTATATTATGACTTCGCATATACTGAAAACAAACGACAAAACATTGATGACAACGTGGTCATACCAAAAATAACACTAACTTCATAAACCCATCACTCAAAAAAAAAACCTCCTACTCTTGATGAACTTGGGGAACGGCCAAGTTCCACCGCCGATCCAAATTGGCCATCAACATTTTGAGTGTCTCATCGCCAAGATCGGCTTGCTGCTTCGGCACCCCTTCCGCTTCCTCCTTGACCCAGCGCTCGTCCACCTCACTGTGGACCTCAACACTGATTGGGCGTTTCCTGGGCCGGCCACGTCGCGCCTTCTTTTGAGGAGGGGTAACACAGTACTCAGTCTTCGATTTACTTAATTTGGACGAAAGCCGCTCGTTGGCACTGTCCATGGCCAACGCTGCCTGCCATCTGGTGGTTGGTCGACACTTGGCATCGGTGGAAGGGTGCGTCTGGTCGGCTAATGGTTCTATCAAAGTAGACGACGAAGTGGCGGCATAGCGATGCAGTAGATCTACTGGTGCCAGCTTACGCCGAACGGTTTGACTACGAAGTACCGGTTGACCGGCACCCGGTTCCGGCAGCTGGCTGGTGGAGACGTCTGAGCGATCACTCAGGCGGGGCGAGTGGCGACGCGGCGGCGACTCGATGAGCTTGCGCCTAGCCCTGCCCGATGTTCTTCGCAGGTTGGATGGGGCCAGTTCATGTTCTTCTTCATTCTTGGAAGGGGGCAGATCAAAGCGAACGTGCTTCTTGACGTGGATCTGCTTGGGCGAAAGGGATTCCTCCATTATCTCCGGAGAGTCTTGGGCGCTCTCGGTTGATGGTTCACTCACAACATCTGGCTCCATGTCGAATGACAGCGGCTCGCTCGATTTCTCTTCATCCACACTTGACGACGAATTCTGTTCGCACACATCAATGGGCGGTGTCGCCAGCTCGTTCGGCATCACATTGGGCGTCGGCGCGCTCACATCCGGTTCCTCAGGCACGGGTGTCACTCGGCGGCAGGGTGGCGAGCACAGTTCGTCGACATCGCCAAGCTGGCTGACGAGAATCGGGCCCTGAATGAGCGACTGGTTGAGGCGACTCAGCACTACGTGGCAACTGCTGGCAAGGTTTAGATTCGTATCCACAGTGAGTGAATCTAAATCGGACGGAGCAGACACGAGTGTACTCGACTGATCCTCTGTAATTATGCCTTCCGTCGTGGCGGGGAGCGAAAACGAACAGTCCATGGTCGAGTGTGCCGGCAGGTGGGGCATTTCACCGCCATATGTTGGTTGCATTTGACCAGCGTTATCAGCCACGGCCGCCATTGCTGGAGAGCATGACAAAAACAACGCATTCATTTTGTATGGATATTTAGATCGGACAATACACCAATGATTAAAATGTATTTACTAATAAAAAGTAGTAAACGCCGATGTATTCAAACAAGACGTTGATTAAAATGTAGTCCAGAGGCTATTGCGATTGACTGTGGCTCGGCGGTCCCGGGTTCAATTCCCGACGCGGGATCTCGAAAATTGAGATCCCGGGGTACTGGACGTGCCCCTTGCATAGTGTCTAAGCATCATGAGAGGTACAGAACGCCTGTAGTGCGGTTGACTACAGTTGATTGGATTAAAAAAACATCACAAACCTTACAAAAATGAAAATTGCAACTACAGACAGAAAAGAATCGGAGGGGACCTATGGCGGGGCTGTAGATAATGTTGCTTTTGGTCAGACTAACGGGAGCAAACCATTTTAAATGAAGGCCACAAATAAGATTACAGTTAGTCCTATTGTTAAAAGTTCGTACGTTTTGATAAAGAATGCTATTGACAAATTGATAAGATATGGTCCTGATAAATTGATCAAATATGGTTGTTGATAAATATTATTACTCTTTTTTTAAATTCACTGTATAATAACACTACAGGAGTTTCTGTACCCCTCTTGGTGCTTAGGCACTATGTGAGGGGCACATTTTCACCAGTACCCCTGGGCCGAAATAATCGAGAGCCCGCGCCGGGAATCGAACCTGGGACCCCCGGGCCAGTCAGTCGCTAAACCAATCGGTCATATTTTATTATAATTTATTATAATTTTATTAGTAGTGATAATAAGCGCGATTGATATTGTAGCAGTTTTAATTATATTTCATGCCCTTGAAACGCCACCAGCAGAAATATTAGGCTGCACAAAATAATTATTTAATTTCGACGTGCATCCGCAATACCATAAATGAAAATAGACTAGCGTAAATCGTGCGTATAATGTACTACAAAAAAATAACATGTAATATAAACAAAACAAAATGGGTATGAATAAAATAAAACTTTTATCTTGATACTAACCGTCCTGTTTCGACATATCCGCAACTGGTTCGACGGTTGGGGTTACCATTGCGACTGCATCAGATATCGCGTCCGGTGCTGGAATGGATGAAACCGGCGATGCTTCTAAGACCTTATCTGTAGTTAAAACTGCAACTTCATTCTCCGAAGCAGGTGCCTGGGCGGACGAGACAATTGCCGAGATAGCAGAAGTGACACGGTCGACGCCAGAAACAACTGCCTCAGTAACGTCTAAGTATTTGGAATTATCAGTGATCTTGTCCAGGACTTCGTTGGGTTTGACCACTGCTTGACCGGAATTATCAGTGATCTTGTCCAGGACTTCGTTGGGGTTGACCACTGTTTGACCGGAGCCACCGATGTTGGTGACCAGACTGGTAATCCTGGGAGCACCGTGGTCGCAGAGGGCGGGCAGGTTTGGTAAGATTTCCACGACAGAGTTGTCGTCCGCTGCCGATCCTTTCACGTCATTGTCGATCTTGACCTCGTGGTTTCTGGCTGCAATTGCTATTGACAATGTTACAAAACACAAACATTTAATCAAATAGACAACCTACCAAATTTAAATTTTAAAAAAACTAGCAACAATGATTTATGTCGCATTTGAGCTGTGGAAGGGGGCCACCTTGTTATTATTAAACACCAGAGAAAATCTGCTTGAGGAAGAGCGAAATAACATACAATTAAATTAGAAATGTTTTTGACTATATTCAAATGAACGTGCACAATAGTTGTCATCAAAAATAGTAGATATGAAGCCGATGATTTATCGACGATCTTGTCGCCGACTCTGTCACAACAGTAAACAAATTCAGTTTTTATCTAATGTACGTCTATCAAAAGAGTGGCCAGTTAAGAAATGGGAGATCAAATTTCACTCAACATACCCTGAATGGTTTTATGAAAGCCCTGTTCGGAACGCTTCGGCGACATATTGGGAACAAGCGAAGTCTCAGTTACTTGCAGACTTACGGTGTGTTCAACAGACTTGATGAAAACTCTGTTGTCAATCTCCATTTCTTCTAAATTAATAATTACAATAATAATTAAAAGATTGCTTTGAACCTAAATTAGTATTTCCAGTTTACTGATATTAAGCAATTTAAAAGTAATCGTCCTGTTTACCGATTGCAAGAATTTATAGGAACAATCTAAAAAATATATTAAATTAGTCTTGAGTAAAGTGATAACGAGCCCGCAAAAAATCAGTGAGTTATATTATATATTTCATTTTTGCCTGCAGCCAGAGAACCATAGAACAAAATCGTGGAATGAGATAAAAGAGTCACTTTTACATGAAATCCGCTCACCTTTAAACAACACCTTGACTTTGGCAGACTCACACAGTGGTCGAGGTTTGGCCAGCTCTTCGACGAACTTGGGCGTGACGATGACACAATCGTCATCTCCATCCAGCTTACATTCGATCGGCGGCGCACCCTTCTTCTCGTTATCAAATGCCTCGCTCTTCGCTTTGACCGTGGGCCCATCATCATGCAGCACCAAGGGAAACGAATTAGTCATTAACGAATCATTTTTTGACAGAGACTCAGCCACCTCTCCGACGATCGCGGCTGATTGCCTGTCCACTTCCAGCTGGGCCTTGCATTCAGCCTGTCCAGGGTGTTCGTTCGTGGTCGAGCTGGCCAACATGGCCACATCAAATCGCCGATCGCGTACAGTCACCACACGGTTTTGACGGAAGGTCACTGGACGAAACGGCGACTGCTCGAGCGATTTCGTTACGCCACAAACATTGGGAGCGTTGGCCACTTGGGTCAGCGCTGTAGCAACTTCAGCAATCGGTTCCGCGTGAATCACGTATTGTTGCTTGACGACTAATGTCGTCCCACCACTAGTCACACAATGTGGCGATAGTGGCTTAACGGGGCGATTCAAATCGCTCTGAGCCACGGTAGCGGGTACAAGTGGAGAAGCTTGACGGCGTTCAGCATCGAACTTTGAGGTCTCCTTCACCGGATTTCTCAGAGATTGCTGTTCAGCGGAGGCACCGAGTATGTGCCCGATTGGGCTCATCGCCCAGAGTTGGCTGACCAAAGAGCTTGACATATTAGCAGTCTTAGCAGTCGGAGTGCAACTAGGGTTGGGCGTAACCGGGCACTGTCCAGTATCCAGTGCAGTATGCGACGTCACAGTCTGAGTGCATCTCAGGTCTGGCGAGTCCTGTTGCGTCTGTTTCAGCTGAGGCATTGCATTCAATTCTCCTGGTCTGTACAGCGGCGGTGGAGGCAACAGGGCCAGTGAAGGTGAAGATGGACTTGGACGAGGCAGTAGTTCCCGCAACGGTTTGGTGGGTCGTGGTCGGGATCGAAGCGGGATGTTGATCCGTCTGTGAGGCTGTGCACTTGACGAGTTCATAATGGACGGAGGCACCGACTGGCATCTTAACGGTACGTCTTCCGGAACCGTTGGCACCACGTCGTCCATTGTCTGGGTGCTGCGAGTCACTTTCGTGCGGCCGGGCGTAGAACTTGCCACCGTCTGGTTGGAGGCGGGTGACGTGAGCGGCGGGGTCTGGTGGACGATGGACGAAGTTGTTGGTGCGGCCATTACCGATTCGGGTGCAACGGGTCGTGGATTATTATGTTGCTGCTGCTGTGGTGGTGTGTGCGACGGGGCCTGGTGGACCCTGGACGAAGCTGTTAGTGCGGCCAATATCGAATCAGGTGCAACGGTTCGTGGATTATTATGTTGCTGCTGCTGTGCTGGTAATATCGCGTGGAGCTGGTAAATTTCGCTGCCGACAGCAAAGTTTATGACGTTACCTTGGTAATGTTTTAACAAAAAATCATGACACGTCAATTAAACAAATCAACTTACATATTATTGAACAATTTGAATTTTATAAAATATTTTTAAAGAAAATTAAAAATATGTATCTAAAAATTAAATTTAAAGCTTTTTAAAATCGTTGTGTTTGAACTGAACTTGGCTTCCAAGTCTGTTTTCGCTACATTTTTAATTTTGGAAATTTTTGCTGCTTAAAATTTGAAACTGCTGGCTCAAAAAAATTATTGTGAATTATTGAATGACCAATCTCGCAAGACTAATCGCTCGTTGGTTTGGAGTACAGGTTAATCAAAGCCAAAATTTAAAATACCTGGCTGGACGACGTTACCGACGTCTTGCAGCATAACAGACAGATTTTCCGGGGATATCACCGGCTGCTGTGAACCGGAATACTGCTGTTGGAAACCATGGTAATGCTGCTGCGGTTGGTGTGACTCGGTGTGGGGTTGCTGCGGTTCGGGGTGGGGTTGCAGTGGTCCTGGGTAGCGCGGAGGTGGCTGCTGCTGGGGACAAATGACGTAACCTCCAAGATTGTTGGCGGTAGCGGTGCTAACTGTGGCAACCTCTGGAATCGGCTCACAGACGCATCGGATACCCGAGTGATCAAAGATGCCGCCCTGGAGGACGATGGGCCAAGAGTTGTTATGACAGCAGATAAACGTGTAAACGCCTGGGCATAGGGTTTGTGCCCCTGAATGGCCAATCAAGCTGTGAAAGATAAAATTATTTAAGTATTACGTGAACATGTCACAACATTTGTTACTATTTCTAGTAGGATTTTATCGGTATCAAACTTTAAATATTGTAAATAGAAACATTATTTAAGAGTGAACTCGTCGCATGTAATATCGTCCGAGAAAACCATGTTTTGGGTTTATTCACCCAGACACTTTTTCAATCACACTCGTAGAAAATTAATGCTACCACCAAATAATAACCACAATGACCAGGATATCATTTAAATTTTTAAGTCGCCGTAGTCGCCGAGCAACGGTAGAGTTCGAAATTTAGATTTAGATTTGATTATAGCCGTGGCATTATGGCGATTTCCGTAGGTGAGAGGAGGGATGCTAATGAGACTTTGGGCAGACTGGCCATTCGCAGACAGCCTGTTGATGGGATTTGAAACTGGAGAGGGAGGGGGCCTGAACTAAGTCTTGGGGAAGGCGGTTCTAGTCAGTAACGCTTCTGGGAAAGAAAGAGAATTTAGTGTAGTTGCTCTTTGCAAAGATTGTTTCTAGTTTGAGCGGGTGGCCTCGGCTCTGTCGTTTTGCTGGGGAGGTGAAGTTGGCTGGGTCAAGAGTAGTGAGGCCGTGGCTGATGGAAAATAGTAGCTGGAGTCTGTGTTCTTGTCTACGTGTGGAGAGGGGAAGCCTTAAGGCAGTGACTGACTTCGTCACACACGTGTCGTGACTGTAGTCACGCAGAATGTGTCTGACAACTCTTGTCTGGATACTCTCTAGAGGGCTGACGAGATAGAGTTGGTGGGGATCCCAGACTGCGGAGGCATATTCCAGGGTGGGGCGCAC
>JAQGBY010005899.1:0-13913 GCA_034698785.1 Mycogona germanica | reverse complement strand
AGAAGCCCAATATTGGTCGCTTTTCTACGATCCTCTAACGATTCCCATCCCAATATTGACAACATGTCCGTCACACTTTCCTCTCGACCAAATCTACCGCTAAAAAATCTAGCAGCCCTTCTTTGGACCATTTCCATTTCACCTATAACGATAGTCCGCACCGGGATTTGAACCCGAGAACGGCGTACCATGAACACAAGACAAGTGAAATGGTTATCAAGAGGCTATTGAAAATTATCATAGTTAAATGTCGCTGGGTTGCTGAGATTCCCTCTGCTCGCACATTCGTAGCGAAAGCAATGAAGTGGCAGGAAATGAATATTCAGGATAAGATTTTAGACGGCAACAGTTCCTCAACGTGGAGAATCCCTCCTCCCCACCCTCTCCAAACCCGCCCCCGCACACCTACACCTGCCCGACGTGTTCAGAGCGCCGCAACAGAGACACGAAAATCTCCGTATCTCGTTCATAAAACATTTGTGTGGCCCGACGTGCGAAAAGGTGCAAATGTTGTTATTAAGCTAAGCGCGCTGGACTTGCCACCACCACCACCACCACCACCTTCACCACCGAGCCCTATAACGAAATGCGCGAGTTGTATTTTTATAACAACTAGCAAAAGGATAAAAGTGAGGCCATAACTTAATCTCAGAACACGGGAGCGGAGGCGTCAAGATCTCGAATCGTCTTGCCAAGTCCGTGGCACGTCTGCACCGGAGAAACCATCCGGGCCGGGGAGCAAGTAGGGAAATAAAACAAACAATTACACATTAGAATTGGCCAATCAAGTCAAATCCGGAATGATTCGCAATGTGACAGTTAATAAATAGCTGAAATCCATGCTGGCACCGTGACTATAGAGCGCCTCCTGTCTTCAGCTCGAGAGGTCGATCAGGTCACGATTCAACAATTTATTTAGACATAAACATTGTAAATCGAGACGAATTAATTTAATTCGTCTTTAACAATGAACCATTGTTGTCAATTCGATGGGATATTTGTCGGAGCATTTCATTTTTCAAGACTTCTTCGCTAGAGCATTGTTTTTAGGGGGTATTAAATTTGAAGAGATCTTCAATGAGACTCGAAACATGAAATCTTCTTAAAGATGAGATAAGAAGGCTTTCGTCAGTTGGTGTCTTTAGTGATGTGTTCGTGGCCTCGTCCGCGCCTCAGACTCACTTAGTAGCCGCATCACTCGCCAACACAACAATTTTTTTCCTCCTTTCTCTAATAGAGATGTTCTTTCTGTTATCGTGTCTCCATTTTAGCCCGATTACGAGGAACTCCAACTGCAACAACTGCAGCAACAGCAACACGCCGACGAGAACAAATATCGCATTCCTCATTTGCAATCATCCAGAAAGAAGGCGACCAATTTCCCAGGTAAGCGAAAAACACGCCACCACCAATGGCGAACGATCTGGTTAGGCGAGAGGGGGGTCGGATGGTGGGGGTTGGGGGGTGTGAGGAGAATCCACTTCCGTCGCCTGCATGGCAACACTTGCGTGGCAGGTGAACCAGATTGATGTAGAAACTTGCATTCTGATATCTTACGTGGGGGGGGTGGAGGACCGAGAAGTTACTGGTATTTATACGGAGACGCCCTAGGTGGGAGCGAGGACAGGTGTAAGGGGGGAGGCGAAAGGGGAAGGCACGCCCCGTGTGGGTTTTAGATTGGGTCGCAAGGACGCGACCTACGCTAAAAGTGAATGTTCAACCGGTCAAGTAGATTAAATAAGAAACCAGCTGTGAAGAATACGAGGAAATGGCTGGCGTGTTCCAGCGAATTTTGCAGTCCCATTTCCGAGCGACTGCGCTGTTTTTTGGATTAAGACGAAAGTTCACCTTGCTCTGACGTAATGTCGCTCCAAGATAATCGGATTGTCTTGAATACGTCAAATCGATCATCTCGATTTTGACCAATTAAAAAATTAAATCAATTAATGTATCTGGAATGCCATGTTGGCTGCTTAGACGGGGCAGTATTACGGCACAAATGTTACCATCAATGTGGCCATCGACGTGAGGTCTCGTATCCTTACTCCTCAAATTCTGGAACACTACAGCATAATAATAGCAATCATGAATGCAATATAAGGCATCCTCCAAATCCAGTTTCGCATTGTCTCAGAAGACCAAGATTCTCGATTGAACAAGCGCTTCACAAGCTCGCCATCTGATGAATGTTTGTTAAGGGGGTGCACCGGTGATTTAACATCTTAAAACCCCCCAGAGGGCGACCTGGAAATAGCTTGCCCTCTAGTGGTGCGAGAATATATTGCTGCCCCGAGTAGCGAAGCAATCACACAATGCACCGCTCAGACCGCACATCTTCGCCTTTTCTGTAAGCTTCCGCCGTCGGCAACCCGACTCAATTTTCGCCGCGTGAGCGTCTCCAATAATAGATCAGATTGTTTTGGACAATCGTTTTCCAATCATATTCACACATTGCAGCATCGTAAAATGCTCGCGAGAAATGTCACCTCCTTAAACAATAGCATTTTTGTTGTTGCGTAAACTGAGAAAAGATGGTCCCATTTGAGATGGTGGATCTCAAGAGGAATAGAAGGACATGCGTAGACGGGTATAAATTGAGTTACAATTGGCGCGAACAATATCTGCGAGCATTCAGTCGCCATTTTCCTCCCGTCCTCCTCCCTAATGCACCCCCAGAGCGACGAGCGTCCAATTTGACGCTGGGGAGTCCAATTCCTTCTTATTGTGTAGGCTTTTATATTTATTTACTCGCACGATTTGAGATCCCCCCAACAATCAGGACATCATCCCTTTATCAAATTGGGCGCGAGGCGGGCGCATCCAGTCGACATAATGAACCACTTTTACCTGTAGCAGAAAAACATAATTGGCGCGTACACGATCGCAGGTTACTATCGCAATAGAGGAGATGATTAGCCTGAACCAAAATATGTGTTATATGCCGAGGAGAGGATCTGGAAATTGTATGTGGTGGACTATTTTTTTGGGTCTACTGCGTTCACGAATGTACACGAATAAAAATACCTGTAAATACATTTTTAAAAGTGTCCTAAGTACTTGAGTGAATCGATATTAATTGGCAAACAATGTATCGTGTTACGTTGAAGATGGATTACGCGTGACCAGGAATGACTGATGAGATGCAAACCGATATCAGTCGATAGCCAATTAATCAAAAACTTGAAATTTCCACCTCCCCCGCCCCCCTCATCGTCCGTTCGTCAACATTTCCACTTTCTTAAGCACTCGCGGAAGGTCGACGACGCCCATCAAAATGATTACTTTGATGACGAACCAAAAAAGTCAACCTCACCAAAAAAAACAACCCCGCATTAGGTGAGGCCCACCTCGACATCCAAATGAGCTTTGGTACATGTTTAGGGCTGCGTCGATTTTTTATTCCATCCTTTTGTCGTTCACGTACGACATGTCCGATATGGAGAAAGCGCCAAACCAGCCAATGGCTCGCAACAGAGGCACGTCAACTCACCCCGCACTTTCATCTGTTTCGATCCAGCAGATGATCCCTACTACTGCGGAATGAAGGCCCACACCCCCAACTTCGCGGCCAACGGCAGCAAGAACAAATCGGGCACACTCCTGCCCGGCCCGCCCTCCTCAGCCGCCACCGCCGCCGTCGAGTCGCCCTACGCCAAGACGTGGATGATGGCCGGGCCCTATCCGGGGGCCCACCAGCAACAGGGGCCACCAAACTCCTCCGCCCACCATCACCACCAGCAACAGCAAAAGATGCAGCCCCCGTCCACCGTCAGAGCGCTGCGGCGACCGCAAGAGTCCATTTACGACACCGGATTAGGTAGGTTGCACTCAGTTCGTTCAATTCTAGCGCCACTTCAAGCGCCGTCACATCTCTGGTCAGCTATTGTCGACTCTTGAGCAACTCGTTTACATATCAGAAGTGGAGAGACGGATTCTTAAATCCTGTAAATTAAAAAAAACGTCATCTATTCGAGATGTCGGGGTGCGCAGTTCATCGCCTTTCTTGCCGAGCAAACTGCCCCCGAATTGACGACATGTACATAATCAAAACTAGCTTAATTCGATCATCTCCAAAAATGTCTATCCTTTTTTGAGTGTGATATCAAAACGAAAATCATGAAATGTCATCATTTTGGAATTAATCGATCTAATCACCAAGTATTTATATTGATTTTTGTCATTTTCAAAAGAGTTGCAGTGGAAATTGTTAAGTACATTTAAATTGGACAGGACGTCACGCTTGATGCCATACCGAGTTAATTCGAGTCGAAAATAAGCTGCCATATCTTTATTATTATTATTATTATTATTATTACAATCATTATTTCTATTGGCTCTCGTCACCGCAGGATGCCATAAGCTCGTCTCCGTCTCCTATGTGCATGCTCTGACGACAATGATATGTTTAATTGGGATTAGCGGTGGTGGTGGTGATGGTGCTCGGGTGCGGGGGTGCCTCTGCCATTGATTAATGGATATCGTGTCTTCCCCGATATACGGGGGTCTTCGTGTTTCTGTGTGTTTGTGGATGTGCTCAAGCAGCCGCGCTGTTCTTGCGTGTGTGTACATTCTCTATCTCTCTCTCCATCTATTCTCATGTTGTGCATGACCCGACCAGATATCACGAATCACCCGGGTGGGTGCGTGTGTTTTGTGTGGTTTTGTTGCATGCTCTCGCAGAAACTAAAATGTCATTCTCTTGCCGAAACACTACGAAGCAAACGAGTAAATGAACCGCGACGCAAACAGTTTTCACTAAATAATACGAATTTTA
The DNA here is from genome assembly GCA_034698785.1 of Mycogona germanica. Lineage (NCBI taxonomy): Eukaryota > Metazoa > Arthropoda > Diplopoda > Chordeumatida > Chordeumatidae > Mycogona > Mycogona germanica. Next base: position 9,139 of record JAQGBY010005899.1, on the reverse strand, counting down.
AAAGTACTCGTTCATTGAAAGAAACAAATTTACTAATACAAGAAACAATACAATAAAAAAAATCCAAGCACAACAAAAATTTAAAAATACATGATTCGATAATTTAAAAATTAAGTTTTAAAAATCTGAATTTCATTCGACCTAACTTTTAATTTATTAATAACTCACCTATTCTCGTGTGAACATACACAAACATAATCGTTCCCAATGATTCTACCACAAAAATTTACAAGCATCGCTTTTATATATTTTGTGTATCGTAGAATTACAAATACTGAGTTTAAAGAAATATGTCGTCGAATAGAATAAAATCGTGTCCTTGGGTTTGCCCTTTCTTTATTTTATAATCTTGCCCATTCTTTGAAAAAAAGCTATTACATGAATATATTACAATAATTTTCATCTTTCGTAATTGGCATTATCAAAGTTCCAGGATACATGAAAATATCTGGCCACGACCAAATATCAATTTTTTAAATATTTGTTAACCTCTGATACGCGATGGCCAGACAATAAAACACCATTTCATAACATACTCGTGAAATGAAAACCCCCAATTACATGTATTTCTGTCCTCTTGAGCGGAATTCCGCACTAGCAAAAATCGCTGGAATTGGACACGCTCTTTGCTTGTGAAATTCAGGCTCAGTTTCACCGAGAGAGCACACAAATGCTGAAGGATTTCTTCTTTACCTGCAAAGATACTCTTTCATTGTAGTAAAAAAAAACCACACGACCTTCAGTTCTACTTGAACACTTTACATCAGGCGCACGCACAAATTAACATCTTGACCCACGTACGATGACTTAACATTTGTAAAAGCTAATCTTTGCCCCTTCACCTCTTTTTCACGGTTACACAATATTTGGAGAGAAAAAAATATAAAGAAAACCTGAACCGAAACAATCTTAATCTATACCAAAAGCAGCGTGAAAAGAAAGTCTAGACACTAAACGCCTACCTTTACAATTTTACACATGCTTGGCGATCTCTCTTAACAGTAATCAAAATATTTTATACTTCCATAAACACAAACTTAATAACATAAATACATCAACATAAATTTAGCTGCCCGAATTTGTCAATTTAACTTTCTAGCAGTTTATTAACTGTGTCCTGCAAAATCCATGAATTCAAATCTGCGATTGGCTCAACCACAGCTTCAAAATTTTCAAACCACATTTCCAGCCTATCCAACTTGTCTATGTCCATGCTTTTTACGCTACTCATGCAATTCTAAGCCAATCAAAATAAAAGTTTAAAAAACCACAAACAGTAACAACGCTGCAACCGTTGTAAATATAGCAGTTATAAAAACGAAATCGAGCTGTCAAATTTAGATGCCTTGGATTCCAATCACGTCATTATTTCTCGGTCTGCTTAACCTCCTCGCCACTTCGAAAAGAAATAAAAACAAAAATTTGTGCGCCCATGTCTTCCGCCTCCGAAAATATCTAAAAATCAATTCGATCAAGACACACCTTCGTAAAGAAAAACACACCTTCGTAAAAAAAAAAAATAGCCTCCTTAAAAGCGGCAAAGTGCCGTTAAATTGACCAAACATTTTGTATTTCGTATTGTACATTCAGAAAGAAAATAATCCACTTAAATCTGTATTTGAGTGGTGTATTCAAATAACTTACGCAAATCCGCAATAGATTTTAACTCTACAGTATACTGTAATCGAATACAGTCAATGAACTCCTTTTTATTTTTTGGAAGATCATGACTAGAAGATTAATCTGCGCAATCCGGGCTCCTGCTTTAATCGTGCTTCGTTAGTATCTAGTTTTTGTTTTTTGTCTTCCCCGCTTATTCGTAAAACCCCTGGCTTTATCCCTCCCCCCTCACAACCCCATCTACCCCCTCCATCCAAACCCCACAGCTTAGAATGTTCCCTCATCCCCGCCGCTTTTAGTCGCTTTGGTTGATCCTTATATCGTGACGTATCTGTGACGTAGGAATTTTTGAGTTGTCAACTTCGAGGATGGGTTCAATTTAACAGACGTTGCTCAGTTCCAAATTCCGTCCACCCACAAACGACAAACTAAACTATCCAATTGTTCTCAAACAGGGTTTAAGTCGCACCATAACCACATTTTAAATATATTTTAAATCCTCGGTAAATCTGACGGTAAAACTAAGCAATGTTCATAAAGTTGAACCCATCTTGGCAAGTTAATACAATCCCCCATCCTAATATTTTTTAAAAAAATCCCTCCCCTATATATCCCTTAACCCAATTAATCCGTGATATATTTATATGTGTGCCTCCAGATTCAGAGTGGGAAACATTTTGGGATGTCGAGCGTAGATAACCTGGGTCACACACACTCTCGCAAGGCTGTATAGACGCCCCAAAACTAGAGCTGGCCTGGTAAGGATTCGTTGTATTGCCTCTCTCACTCATTGCTTAACCTCAAAAGTAGTGCGCATCGACATTGACAACAGGCGAGAACTTGATCACGAATAATTTCGGGTGACATTCACCTGTACATTCCCCCGCGGGACAAATTTGACATTCCTGATTGCAAATATCAAAGCTCTCAAGATTACCATATACGACGTGATCACGATCATTCCTATCTCAGCCGCGACCGTAATTGCGTAGAACAGGCGTTTCAACACCACGTTTGATCCATTTTACTCTATCCGGCGTGTCAAGGCCTAATCAAGAGTTATTCGGAGATCAACCCCCTCTTTCATATTTTACCACCACCTACCCCTTCCCCCTTTCTTTTGTACACGTACGAATGGAATTTGGTGTTGATACGCTGAGAAAGCCAGTTTCTTTAGAAGAAAAGAAAGCATTTGTAATTGGTTTACGGTATTTTTTTATATCTCTCACTTCAATATACATGTACACTCCCGATTCTGAACAAAAATAAAAATGGCGACTCAACAGTTACCACCCTATTAATACACCCCTCTCTCCACCTCCAATTTTCCAGATACACATAAGATCTGGTGTACTGTATATATAACTGGGCGGAATTCGCCTTGGACAGACGTGTGTTCCGACGCGTGGTTCCATTGTATGTGGCCTGAGGGGGGTGGGGGTGGACTGAGGGGTGGTAGGAGGTCGGTCTCTTAATTGGCTGTCGGCAAACGCGTGCCACAAGAATGGATGGCGGCCATTGCACAAGCGGTGCAATACGTGCACGTATCTAGGTTGGTCCACATTTGGCGAAGAGAAAGCGGCACAAACTATTTAGCACAAAAACTTGCACCCCCACAAGAAAAAAAAATTGCCCCCGCAGTGGCTCCACATTTTATATACAAACGGACCACCAGCTTGAATCTCTCTAATTTCGAAGATGTTTATCACATTTCGCTAATTGCGGAGTTCTCTTCTGAGTCAGAGACGCAGACGTGACCAGAGAGTTTTTCATGGTCTAAAGGGGAAAATGAAAGATTTTCATCACCTAGCTGTATACCCCTCGAACGTCCACCACCCCTTTCTAACCCTCTAAATCTCCCCCCCCCCCCACACACACAGACCCCCATTATACCTGTAGAAGAGAGGTCTACTTTTTGGAAATTCGGGCACCTCGTAATCACCGACCTTGGCTCACCTACACAACCTCAAATCAAAAGATACTCGAGTTGACCAAACTAGGTAAAAATATTCGTGAACTTGTATACAGGTGAAACGACAACAAAGGCTTTAATTGTCGCGGCGGAAATAATAAAGATCACACATGAACAATGCTAATGTGTCAAGGTCTAATAGAAAAATTATCCTCGTAATAGAGCCATGCAGTCATTTGTCAATTCACTGATCGTGATTATTAATTTGAATGTTTTAAAAATAAAGTTCCAGTTTTGCGTAAATGTTGGAAATACCAGCGATACAATGGCCAATTGTAAGACATTCATCAAATATGAAAACATATTTTCGTGTTAAGTGTACCAAAACCAGCCCTTCCTTCCTCGGATAGGCCGACAGCAAATTCCTAAGTGCATTTATGCAAGTTCTGTTCATGCACTGCAAATTTTCACGCCCAAATCGTTGCTGAACAGGTTGAACTTATTATAACTGGTTCCCCAATTTAGAAATTCTATGCCACCGACTGGCACCGACAGTTTAGTTAAATGAGCTGCAATTCAATTGAAAAACACGATAGGCTATGTTATTTTTGTTCAATAAGGAAACTAATATGAAGAAAACTTATGATCAATTTCATTTATACATTTTTCAATCATAAACGTCTAAACCGAATATTTCATATACACAATTTCATATGATCTACTTACACTTTTATTGAATTTCACTTCAGAGTCTAATTTTGAAATGGTCTGTACATAATTAAAAAATTGGTACTTCGTAACTTTGCATGTCAATTACTGACGTACGGGAAAATAACCTAATTATTAATTCTGATTCATCAATAATTTTCCCAACACACTAAATTTCTGCGTACACAATAATTTTATTTTTAATCTATGATCACCTGATAGCACATTTCGTCTGACAACGACTACTTAACTATACTTTTATCTTTACGAAACACTTCTCTGCAACTTGTTCATATTGATTGCACACAAATAACGTTTAAATGCTGGCATTTATGAACACGTAATTATCATTTAACTACCTCGAAGATAATTTAGATTTCATGACTTTCACTTTTTCTCAAGTTTAAATCCGTTGACCGTGCTGACCCTCAAAATGATATTTCGATAATTCGTCTACTGGAAAACACATTAAAAGTCTACGCTGGAGCCTTAAGCAGACCATATATGCCCGCGGTTAATTACGCCGAACCCCTAAATTTGATTACTAGGGGTGGCAAGACGTTACTGAAGGTTTTCAACCTTACCAAAATGCGCTCCTCGCACCTTGAAGTGGGGAAAAGTCGTCGTGGTGGTGAAGGATAAGCGCAGGAAATAGCGAGCGAGAATAGACATTGAGGTGTGTTGCTCCCCACTTCCGAATATATGCTCATAAATTAAGTAATTTTCGCATCCTCAGTAAAAGGTGTCTGGATTTTTCCGCCAATCGTCATTAACTGCACCAGCCTAGGGTCAAGTCTTTTAATGGCGGACGCGAAATTATACACTCGCGATCATTAATTAACTCGAGTTCAAATACAGACACCGTAACCTTCCGGGAAAATAATTAATTGCGCGCAGAACAGCCATAATCTGGTTAACAAAAGAAATAAAATTAAGCAAAAAATCCCCTTACTTTTATTTTCAATTCAACCTCCAATGAACCAAGATTTCATTCAGTACCATTTTGTAGCCCATTGAACATCCCCGAAATGACTGCAATTACTTCAAATGACAGATGGACCTTCTTTCCTTGCGATGTACGAGATATATATAAGAAATGTATCCGCCTAAAGAAAATAACATTTCCATTGAGCAAAACATGAAATGACGCCTCGTGTAAAAAGACCCCGCAACACATGAAGGATTTTCAACTAATTCCTGTATTTTTTTGTTTCGCTGTTCTTTTGTCCAGGTTCCAAATATACCGCATCGAAGGAAGATCACTACTCTCGTATTTATGGCAAATTGTCACTGCCTCGTTTCGTTAATAATTTTAGGCCTCGCACTGTCTATGTCGGCGAGTGGGAATGACGTGGATGATGATGATGACGATATAGGTCTTGCGGCGGCGACCAATCACAAGCGCAATCCTCATTATATAATAGAATCAAATTGAAAACGCGCCACCAACCCCACTCATCATATCGGGGGAAAAAGGTGGTAGATGCTCAGCAAAAGATACACGACGTCGACAACAAAAAAATATCAATCGAGTCCACCAACCCTTTTTACCAATGCACAACCCACTCACCACGATGGTATATAGGAAAGAATTACATGCTACAATCGACGAAACTGAACTTGGATCTTGAAACAAAACGTAAATCGGCCATGGCGGGGGGTGAGGGGTGAGGGATACACAAAAGTTCTTTTTATTGTTGAAACAATGTGAGGTTCTGGAAAGAGGAATTGTGGACGGCGCTCCGCCACCACCACATCAGGGCCATCGGAAGTATTCATGGTCAAGCAGCTTAGATCCAATTACTCGCCTCTCGTCGTTTAGGCAGAATAGAAAAAAATAGAAATAATTGAATGGGGGGCATTTCCGTTGAGTGGTGTTTGTGTGTGGGTGTTGGGTGTTGGGTGGGTGTCCGCCGCGAGCAGACCAGATCCTCATCAACCGTTACAACCCGCGTGTTGTGATAAATATCGACAAGATGGCCACCATCAAGGGCGCGTCGTCGGCGGCGGCCATCTTGTTTCTTCACGATATTGGACTATGCGCCGCAATCAGTTCGCGTCAAAGAGATTGAGATGCGACTTGAGAAGGACAACTGATTGTGTCTTTTGTGATGCCGCGGCCCGTCTGCAAATCGCAGGTGTTGCAACCACGTGTACATGGAATGGAAGCAACGCGACTGAATAAATTATACGATCGACCTTTATACTGACAATTTCAACTGTAAATATGACGATATGCGATGCGTATCGTACGATGCGAGTAGTCGACCCATTATATATGTCCGCTCGCAGCAATCGGAAAGGAAAAAATCCCCGATTATCGATTAATCGATCGCTCTACAATGGAACAAGTGATCCAGAAATTCGAATGTGACTGCGTTGTTTTTTGTTTGTTCTTGTGGGGGGTGTTTTTATGTGACGACTTGTCCGCTACATATATTAGGGGGGTTACAAATATATATAAAATATATACTTATCCTGTCGCGGTGGGTTTAAGATGGAGATATGGAAGCGTCTTGATTTTTATACCGAGAAAGGTGAAAGGTCACACGAACGGGGGATTCGACCTTCGCGGTCTTCAATATGCAATAAGTTGAGTCACTTGTATAGAGAGGGAGAGGTAAGGTCGCCTATTCGACGAAAGTAAAAGTGCAGTGCATTGTTTCCAATCATCCACCATGTGCTTCAATGTGTTCAAAGCACCAAGAGGGGGCACAGAAACGCCTGTAGTGCAGTGACTACAGTGATAGGAAATTTAAAAAAGATGTCCCGATGGTAAACCCTCCGCCCCCTAAAAAAATGTTCGTATAATTGAGAACTCCTTTTCCCAATGTCACTGAATGACAATGGCTTGGCAAGAGCCATGCAAGTTGACAAACGATCCATTCACGAATCCTACGACATCATCAAACCAATTATATATCTATTTTCTGGCTTGCCGCCATTGTTGGCGCGCATTCAAAAGACAAGCGGCACTCGTTCATGCATAAACATTAAAACCGAGTTAATGACGATGACCACATTCGGCCACCATCTATCGAAATTTCAAGTTGCGGATGAAAGGTTTTCTTTTATAATTATCCAAAGCGTCGAAAGCACTTCAAACAAATGCTGCCATTTACTTGTTTAAAAAAAAGCAATTGGCTACAGACGTCGAGCACTTTGATCGTTCAGTGACATTGGAAGATACGACCTAGAGAGGATTTCTTCAGATTTATAAAAAAAAATCTTCTCCCTTTGCCTCGGGCCATGCCTTGCCACAATACGGCTAGTATGTGGTGCTAGGAGATCACGAATCACGATCGCAACAATAATTATATTATTAGGATGAGTAACACCTCCTCCTCCACCCTCATTTGGCCAATAATTAATAGACGAATCGAATGTATCCGGTGCTTAAGTGTATGTATGCGGCTGGTTCACATGTCGGATGGGGGTGCGTCCACAAGTTTGCATTTTATATTGACTGCCACACGTTAAAACATTTGTGCATTTAGAGCTAGGCATTTAGATTTGGTGGCGCATCACCTTAAACCGGTTTATTAGTATTTGGAACGAGCAAAATCTTTGTCTTCAGTTTAGTGGAACCTACTGTACATGAAATCAAACAATTGGGAATCGGAATTTATTTTTCTCAACATTTTTCGATGCAAATGGTATTCTTTTGGTTTTATGTAAGGTCAGGTAAAATTCCGTTCGCTATGATCTGTAAATTAAATTGTATCATGCAGGAGACTAAAACCAATTTCTTTGTATTTAATAATAATAATAAAAACTAGGCCATTCATGTTCAGCAGCATGAGGATTAGTTTGTGGGTTTTCTCCATTGCGAGATTGAGAACGCCACCAAAAAATACAGAATGTGGCCATGTACAGATGGTTCGGATGTACAGTTGTACCAAGTTTTAGTCAATTGGGGAGAAAAACGCTTTTATTGTTGGCTCGAATAATGGGGAAACAGGGGGAAGGAGAACCGTTTAGCGGGGGAGTGGAAAAATGTGGATATATGTAGGTAACGGCATGGCCTCTGCTGCAAATGTGTTTAAACATTGTCGTCGAAGAAAGAAAGAAAGAAAAAAGCTAGGTATATAATACGAGCTTCCTTCAATCATCGTAACCCGTATCTCTTGTGTGTTAGTTGCCCAATTATTTCCAATGAAATACGAACGCCTCTTTTTCGGAGAGTCACTCGATTCGCGGAGCCTCATTGTCACAATTGCTCCGTTTTGGGGGGTGTTGGGGGGGCCTGGTAGGGATGTGGGAGGAGAAACAGTAATTAAAAGGAGTGTATCCGAAACAGTCCCAGAGTGTCGGTTTTTGTTTGTGGTTGTAACGCGTGTGTTGCACAATTATGTGTCCAGTGGGTGGTGGTGGTGGAGGAGGTTGTTGGCAACAGTTCCATTTCATACTTAGTTTAGCAATTAAAAATCTTGGTAAACGGTTTTTCCACGATTCGAATACGTCGAGATCCTGTCAACACGAATGACCACAAAGAAATATCTGTGTGAATGCGAAACGCTAATTTAAGGTCGACACCTGGCCTAATTTTCTTCCAACCCTCCCTCCCCCCACCTCATTCACTTGTGCGATATACTCTGTCGTTTGACAAAAACAAAACTGGCATTGAGATTTTTTTCTTTCGCATCCATGTGGCACAATAACGGCTAGCACATGTTCAGTAAACAAAAATACGAAACTTGCTGGATTAATTAAGTGGTGTGTGTATGATGAAGAGAAAAAAAGTGTATTTACCAACGAGATTGCCACACTGTGCCTCGCGTTTGTGTAACGGTATCACAAATGGTTGAAAATGTTGCCGCAAGGTGTCGCAGTATACTCTTATTTTTTCTCTCCTTCCCAATTGGCTCTTGTGCTTTTTATTTTTGTTTTTTTTTTGTT
>JAQGBY010005898.1:0-13916 GCA_034698785.1 Mycogona germanica | reverse complement strand
GCCGGCCGTGAGGACGCTGTGGCCAACTCCACGGATATCGCCAAATTGGGCGATTTAAAAATCAGATAACGTGTCAAGCGATACGCAGTTGCAAAGCACAACAATTTTCTGTGAATAGCAAAAGCATAATTTAATGCTTTGAAATAGTGGACTTCATATTAAATTGTACATTGGTTTTGGGGATACTGAAATAGCACACATGACACTAATTTTGCCCTCTATTGAATATGAAGTTAAGAGCAATTTCAAGGTTAGCATGACATGTCACATGTGCTCAATGTCAGTCACAGATTTAAACAGTCCCAACACACTTGATAGCAGTTTTTACGATTCTAATAGAAACGTGAGAACTAAACGAGGATCTCAGTTGTCGCGTTGGCGATAAAATTGTGAAGAAAACTGAAATTGTGGTGGTTGTCGACGCCTCAAACTGTACAACATACAGTACGTTTCTCAAACAATATTTAATTTTTAACGATTTAAATGGGAGGTTTTCAGCAAGAGAAAAATTTCGCTATCACAGGTTTCTTTGCATTTCGAAAAAAAACATCTCACTTATTTTGTATTAAATATCTTGTATCTTAGAATATTTTCAAACATCATTTCCAATTTATTATTTCATAATTTCACTATGTTATCATTAATTTAACACCTCCTAAAATAATTTCTGACTTCATTATTTACCTATGCCACCTGAATTACTTGTTAATATTGTAATATATTGTAATTGTAATATTCGCCATTATACGTTTACTTCTTGTAACTGTACGTACCTTCTTATGTTAACGGGTTTTTTAGGTAGCCGTTGCCTTGCATTCCGCTGCCAAAATTTGTTGAGCGTCGGTCGACCCAACAAGCCCCGAAATCCAAACGCAACACTACGTTTTGCCCGTAACTGCAAAAGTCAGTATGAGTGGATCCACCGGAAGAGCCCTTGTGTACGGCGGAAAAGGAGCCCTCGGAAGTGTGCTGGTCAACTACTTCAAAAGCAAAGGATGGGTAGGAGGCAGGGCATGACTACGCTGTGAATCTTGAACAATTGCAGGATATTTAAATAATTAATATGCTAGACTTTCAAAATTATATAGTTTTCTCCAAACAACGGTCGGTAGCACTCAAAATCCTTCGAAGATCATTGGCGATTATGGAGCACGTCTGACTATTAATTTCTGAATCACCTGCATTTCGCAGTGGGTGGTGTCTGCGGATCTGGTATCCAACGACCAGGCGGACGCCAACGTCCTGGTTCAGCACCAGGCGGGATGGCCTGATCAGTCGGCGGCCCTGTCAGATGACGTTCTCAATGCCCTGGGCGGCGAGAAGCTGGATGCAGTGCTGTGCGTGGCCGGAGGTTGGGCCGGTGGCAGCGCCGACGCCAAAGGTGAACTAATAAGATTAAAATAGTTTGACATTTCGTTCTGAACATAACACGTTTTGCATGCCTAAAACAAGTGTGACTCATCCAACTGTTAATGTTCTAATTTAATTAGTCCGGGTTAAAATTTTCAAAGAGCACACGATGCGAATCACTAAGGTTAATACTTGCTTCTGTCACACGAATGACCTGGTTAGATTTCATCAAGAACTGTGATGAGACGTGGAAACAAAGCGTTTGGACTTCGACAATTGCTGCCCAGCTAGCCAGCAGTCACCTCAAGACAGGAGGCCTTCTGGTACTGACCGGTGCCAAAGCGGCGTTGGACGGTGGCACTCCAGGTCAGTTGGTTCTCGATCAACAGATCGTTTGATCCCGAAGCCGATCGGGAAGAGTGGCGTCTTATAAGTATAACATTTTAAAATGACATATCCCCCTCAATATTGTTAAGTGACAGTTTCCGATTTGGTATTTTTTCCTTCTCTCTGGGCGTTCATTTAAGCCGTTTTCAAATGCGTTCCTATTTGTTTTCTATGACTCAGGCATGATTGGCTACGGTCTGGCCAAGGCCGCTGTACACCATCTGGTGAAGAGTCTGGCACAGCCCAAGAGTGGCCTGCCGGACGACGCGACCACGCTGGCCATTCTGCCCATCACGCTGGACACGCCAATGAACAGGAAGTGGATGCCCAAGGCAGACACTGGCGCCTGGACACCGTTGGAGTTCGTGGCTGAGTGAGTTTTTCAACCTGAAATTGAAGAATTAATTTTGACACTTCGAAAAATTAGGAATTTGGAACGAGTAAGTGTAACAGTAAAGTTCACCGCATTCATTATGCTATAAAAATTCACCTTTAGTGACTTTAATTTCAGCAGTTAGTGAATGCGCCCATCCAAGGAAAAAGCGGTGCAGCACCGCTCTTCTCACGTTGTGCAATTTGCGCCTGGTTCATTTTTACCAGTAGTTGATTCCATTCACCAAGTACACTTGCCAAAATCTCACTTTCGTTCGCGTGTAGGTTGTTGTATGGCTGGACCGTCCACACAAGTCGACCGAACAACGGAAGTCTGGTCCAGTTGATCACCAAAGAAGGCAAGACTGACCTGGAACTTGCTTAAACGTTTGGATTCGAGATTATTGATATTCAGTATTACTATAGGCATTATAGCTATTATAATCTGTAATTGCGTGTATATGGGCCAATGTGCCAATGTTGGCAGCGCCCAAAAATGACATTACTTTTGCGCACAAAAAAGTTGACCCAAAATACAACAAAAGTAATTAAACATATTAGTGATTGGGAGTTGTCTCACTGTAATAATGCATTTTGGGGAAAATGACCAAGTTACGTTACTGCTTTTAAAACTAAAAAAGGCCATTTGAATAATCCATTTTTTGTTGAAATATTAAATTGTCTATGCACCGGACGAATCGACAGAAATATTTTTTATAGAACGCCATGATTTGTGCCTCAGTTTTTGTTATCCTTTTTGCCACTAGTCCATTACCACCCAGCCTCTGGACAATACAGACACAAATATATCAGAGACGACGAAAAGAAAATTAAGAGGACTGGTTTAGATTATGAGATATTGAAATTCATCGAGCGTCGCCTGTTTTGAGATTTTTCCACAATGTTTATTTTTATAATTCGTTTATTATCCTTAGTCTACTATGCCATGCCAACTAATCAATATATATAATAATAAATGTCTTATCAAGCACAATGTCGAAAGAGTGATCAATTGCGATTATTTCAAAAAGACTCACACAAACTGGTACAAAATGGGTCATTCGTTATTATATATATATATAGCCTTTAAAATATTAATATAAGATTGAAACTTGAATTATGCAAATCAACTAAATCGAAGGGTAACAATATACACGTTTTACATATGAACTTACAAGTTTCGAAAACAACCTTCTAGACTTTTCGTGATAAATTACAAAGGATCTGCACAAGATGTTTCACTGGCTGAATTAAGAAAATGGTTATTTCAGTTTTGTGTCCAGTGGTTTTATCGGCAACAGTCTCAGTCTTGAGATAGCCATTTTCTTGCTGGTTCTACGATGGTTCAGTATATGTATGTTGCACAAATCGTTGCAGAAATCGGTTAAAATTAGGCAATTCATCGTGAATAGTAGGAAGGACATTTTTGGAACCGCGCGGTAGAATTTATTTGAATTCATGTCAAATGAAATATTTTAAATACTAGTTAAACACATAGCTAAAAAGTTGCCACTAAAATGTACAATTTACAACAATAAGCCAGCTGGTTCCTAAAAGTATGTTTGGAACTGCCTAATTAAATTACAATTTCAACACCGGTGGGAGAATTAGCCAGTACTAAAAAAAACTCATTGCTTCACAGAACGTTTTTCATATTTTCCAACAATCTATGAATGGCAAAATACATTTTCTCCAAAGATGTCAATAATCTGTTGAAAGAACAGGCACTCACACAATAATTAATTGAAAAACATGAGAACACTTTTTAAATTTGGAACTGCTGAACTACTCTGGAAATTACAAAAAAGAATTGCCTTGTTCCAAGGAAATAATTCTACTCTTACGTAGCAATCCACATGTACCAATTTCGAATTTATTTTAAACTTAAAATTAGGAGAGCCCAGGGTATGGTTTCGCGCCGAAGATTCGTCGGGAAACCATACCCTGCTGGAGACGGATCTCGGTTGATAAACGTAAATAGTGGAAGCATCAAAAGTAGATTTATGCAATGAAATTATGTGAAAATGGTGCGGGGACATATTTTGGCCGAGCTCATTCATGGTCATGAGTATTTTTGTTTCAATTACGTGTGATCCACTCAATTTTTGTACTGTATATCCTGTTAGTGAAAATGCCATTTAGTGAATTTCTCAATATCTGGCCGACCAAATAGACGTAGGATCGATGAAGTGCCGGAAACTACGGCTACAAATAGCTATTTTACAAATTTCTACAAGTCAGTATGGAGCTGTATTTTATGGAAGCATCAATCAACTTTAATTTAAAAAACGCGTCCTATGCTTCATTATGAAAATGCGAATCAAATATATACGAGTAGTTTCAGATTAGCAAACATTTGTTCAACTGCATTGTAAAATACAATTATAATTTCCTCGTTCCGCACTTGAGAAATTTAAATTTTAGCTCTTGGATGGTACGACTCGTCGTAACCCCGTCGGTATTGCGACTGACTGTGGATCGGCGGTCCCGGGCTCTCGAATATTTAGATCCCGGGGTACTGGCGAAAATGTGTCCCTCGCCATAGTGCTTAAGCACCATGAGGGGTAATGAAAATCCCGTAGGGCAAAGACTACAGTGGTTGGAAATAAAAAAGTTTTAGACATCGCAAACAAAACCATATTTTATAAATAATGTCTTGCTTTCCACCAATAAAGGAATTGATTACCGATAGCACAGAAACTTTCTGTTTTGAGCATCGCCAACTTAACAATGTAAGCAGGAATTTCACATATAGTTATATCTCGATACATTACACGCAATTGATAATGGTAAAAAAACGGGGACATCGTTTGAAACATTCCGATGGTTATTATACAAGATATTTAAATAATGATTTTTGTACACACAATATTGACTAAAAATCTGCATAGCACCAAACTGCTAGAAGAAGCGGCGACGGTTGGCCGTAAAACATTCGATTTTAGATTGAACACAAACGAATTTTCGAGCAACACGCAAATTACTAGGTCCAAAAGGCACCACCAACATACAAAAATGCCCCACTGGAATCTGAGGATTTCTCATTACGCATTGCTCTATTCAAACGTACCAAATTAAACGCAAAAAATAAAAAAATTGAACGATTAAAAACAGATTGAACAAAATTGGCTAGGGAGAACGAGTCTCGGGTCGAGGTCAGGCTATAAAAAAAACTGACCATGGTAAAAAAAACCATATTTAAAAATATTTATGGTAAACAAAAATAATATTGCGAAAGTGTGGTCTTACATTAGAAATTTGTTGACAACAGTCAATCCCGTAAAGCAACACTGGTTTCGGAAAAGCGCCAAAATTGATTGCTGAGAACAGCAACTGAGAAAATTAATTTTGCTTATGTTTCAGGCGACTAGACAGCCAACATCATGTCTGTCTGGCTGACTGCAGAGAATCGCAAAAGCGCTCAGATTTCTCCGGAAGTCTCGGCATCGAAAAAAAATGCGACACACAAAAAAAACTGAGTATGAAAAAACTGAGATCTTTTTAAACGATAGGACAAACCAACTTACTCACGCGAACCTTTCACTCTTTGAGTTACCCGAGTATTTAGCGTATTTTTGAGAGGTAACGTAAAGACCACCTTTCGCAAGTGGCCGGACACAAATAAGACTTGAACAAAAAATAATTTAAATTAAAAAATATATGAAGTACTTCGGCAGTTGCACAAGAAAGCTCGATTTTTGCCGGATCCACCAGCACACTAGTTGAACCGAGAGGTTCCAAGTTCAGAGTGGAAAAGTTGTCGTGGGGTGCTCTCGTGATGCCCACTTTAGACGAGTGAAAGTCAACCTGACAATTAAAAGAGAGCGCTAGATGCGCGTCTCAATACCTTATTTATTTGCAAAGATGACTACTCGAATGGAGCCACCTACTGGTTCGAAAATCGTGCTGCACAAACCAATATAGGAATCAACGTTGCGGGTAAACTGTTACGACGGATCGCCATTTCGGCTAGACGGCCGTCTCCTTCTTCAGTTTGGGCTCGCGAATCCAGAGGTTTGCGTCGGAACGCGTCGCCGCATTGGGTCCACGAGGTTGCCGCAGCACCGGGTCCTCCCCGTCCACGGCGGCCGCGTCACCCGTGCTGGCCGAACGGTGGACGACACTTCGACGTTTGGCGCCGACGGGCACTTCCATTTCCGCCTCCTCCGATCGGTCCTCACCACCGTCCACTAGAAGGTCGGTCAGTTTCTGGTGGTATGAGTGGTTGACATAGGCATAGACGGGCTGCCGCGCACCGCGCTCGCCACCCCGCGACCATTGGGATTCCCAGTTTCCAGATCGCGGCAGAGTTTCGCCGAGCGGGCGTTGGGGAGCCGGAGGCGGACGTTCGGTCACCACGTCCAGACTCGTGCTCCCGGGTGAATTGGTCCGTTGATATTCACCCTCATCTACTGTCACTGCCAGCTCATCCCTCATGGAATCACGTTCGTGCGTTGGCGATGATTCTGTTTGGGTGGATTGCGGCAATGGGGACTGCAGCAAAGGTGACTGTCCTTGAGATTGGAGTGGTCGACTCTCGTTTGCCTCCACATCCTCATCCTCCTCGTCTTCGTCGGTCATATGGTCATGCGGCGTGGGCGATGGCGTGAATATGGCGTCACGAACCATGTCACTGGGATCTGCACACGAACCCCAATCGACTGTCGCACCCTCCTCCCCGGGCGGTCCATCAGCCCGGAAACAATCGTCGTCCTCTTCCTCGATCTCACTGCACGACTCAACCTCCTCCTCGTCTTCCTCCCGGAAGGCAGTGAACTGGTCGTCCGGTCCGTGATTGACGCTGCTGCCACGAATGGTCGCGTCATTTACCTTGCCGTCCTCGTCCACCTCCTCTTCCTCTTCCACGATCAGCAGACTGCGGTCGCTGAAATTACCTGAGTGGCTGGGTGACACTGACACCAGACCCTGACTGGATGAGCTGAACAGCTGTGACTCGTGGCTGCGGTCCCGTGACACTGCACCGTCGACATTACTCGTAGTAGCGATGGTGGGACGCACCGCCACTCGGTCGTCCTCCTCCGTGGAGGGCGGCGCCGGCTGGAAGCGCAGACATGGCAACACCTTAGGAGGTGGTGGCGGCGATAGAGGTGGCATCTGGTAGAGGTTGGCCGCCCGACTCAGGTCGTTGCGGTGATGCTGGTGGTGGTGGTGGTAGCCATTGTCTTGGCGGTGGTTCTGGTTGGGTGGCGCGTACTCGTTCTTGTGGCGGTTATGGTGGTGCTGCTGCTGACGCGAGTGGTGTTTGCGAAAGAATTTACGCGCCACGCCATTCTGGTATGGATTGTGGAACATCTCACCACTCCACGAGGTGTCAGTCACTCCGCCGGCATTGGCAATGGCGGCGTCCAGGTTGGACACCTTGGGCATGGCAGCCATGTTCTTTCGGTAGAGTGCACTGGCATCATCAGGTGAGCGCGCTGTCCTACAAGATCTGTTGCTGGTGAATGACGAAGTGAGACTGTCGTCGGATCGTGCACCGTTGGCCACACGAGGGCCGCCGCCACCACGAAGGCCGGACGACGCTGCAGGGTGCTGGCTGCCAGATGAGGTAGGGATCGGTGGCAAGGGTTCAGTTTCCCGGACGATACCAGACTCGCGGCACCGCGCGAATAGCCGCCACACAAGCCTTACATCCTCCCTTGCTGCACAGTGATAGCCCAGCACCAGCGCCCCCAGACCAACCACAGTGATTGCATAAAGCGACGCCAGCAAGACCTCGCCCAGCACCGTGTCAGCCAATTGGAAGGGATCGGCAGTGACTGCAGCGGCGGCAGCCCAGCAGGCCAGGAAGGCAAACAGGGTAGCCACCTGGCCACGGAGACGAGACAACGGACCCTGCTCGGCATCGTCCTCCTCGCCACCGCCATCGTCACGTGACTTGACGCTGGGTTCGTTCACTGGCGGCTCCACCACAATGGGTTCGGCAACCGCCTCAGTCAGTTCGATCTCTGTGACGAGCGAGCGCTTGCGGGCGTCGTCCGAGCGCCGCACAATGCAGTAGATGAGCAGGTAGAAGATTAGCAGAATCGCAACCAGGGCAGCGCACGGTCCGTAGAAAGCGCCCACACTGTGGGTGAAGGCCAAGAAGCAGTAGTGGTGGCCGGCATATTCTTCCATGTTGACAGCGCCAGAGATCCCACACACAATGACCGGCACGCCCCAGCCTAGCAGATAGAAGCGGAGCATGGGCTTTGGCGGCAGAGGGTAGTCGGAGGGTGGCTCGTCTGATACCGGATCTGGATACTCGCTTTTTGCCAGCTTCTTGTAGTTATTGCTGGCCGAAATGACCTTGTGGTAGGGTGGGAGAGAGTAAGAAAATATTGAATTTAAAATTGAGATTATGTTGTTTCAAAAAGTAGGAGAACAACCATCAATCAGTCATGACCCAGAAACTATTCCCATTTATTGTGTCAAGCAACTCTTAATCTAAGATATAAAAGTGAGCCCATTAGTTTTGCAAGATACAATGTGCACCGCCCTTTGACTTATTCTGCAACCTTGCTCAGCAGACAAATGATTGCTCCTTCATGACTAGTTGATTGTGACATTAATTGGATCATGTCATTACTAAATGTTAATGCAATATAAAATTGCACTCAGTCATATCAGCAGTAAAAATGTATGGCATCAGCGTATTATTTAATTAAAAATATAAAGTAAATTAATTATTTTAATTACGTTCAGATGTAACAACCCAGACAAAATATTCACATTTGGACACAGGAAAATGAAAATAATTACCATCCACAGTAGGCAGGCCAATGTGAGGTAGTGCAGCACCAGACCAACTCCCTGGCATATCTTTGCATTCTCTGTGTGACGCACGCCCAACGTAAAGGTGAGGCAGAGTAGGATGGCAGACAACCAGGTGTTGATCAACGAGTGCTTGTTCTTCTTAGGTATGTGGATCAGCCGGAAGCCGAGCACGTAAGTAACAATGGCCGCCATCAGGCAGTGGACGCCTATACCGCCACTCACATACACCACCGGATGTAGCAGGCGAAAGCGCGCACCACCCAATCCGCCGCCTCTCCCGGAGGCAGCCAATGGCCGCACATCTTGCAGCACACCATAGTCGGCCAGTCGGTCACACCGGAATGACACGAGCTGCCCATAGACACTCCACAGTGTGCACCCATCACTGGACCAGTCACCCAGCCGACCATTCCGTGCAGAGTCCCACCAGACGGGTGTGACGTCCCCAACGACATGGGGACAACGGATAGTGACGAAGACGGGATCGGTGAGGTTGGCGACGGCGAGGCGGGCCAGCTGCGCGCCCATCACGCCGGATACCACGTCCAGACGGCTGCGTCCGTCGGCCGTGCGCGGGAACAGGGCCGCATTGTGGTAGGCGACGAACTGGAACCGGTGGCTGGTGGCCTGCTGCATGTTCAGCTGCCGGAACAAGGAGGCTGGAAGCCGGATCGACGTCTCTACCACCTTGGAGAGAGATAACAAAATGTTCGTAACATGTAGATCTGAAATGTTTCTTATTCAAAAATATATTTATCATTTTGTGCTTATGTGAATAAAAAACCTCCCATTCCTTTAATATATATTCTTATTTGAATTACAATATAATTTATGCTTGTGAAAGAAACAGTTACATCATAATTTGTTGCTATACCGACCTCAATGCAATAACTATTATAATTGAATGGAATTTTTTGGACAACTTGATCGACTATCCAAAAAGAATAATCACTGACCTCATCAGTATCGGTGAGCGGAACAGTGGTATTTCCGGTGGTGCAACGGAACACCCTCTTGGCGCCGGCACCCACAGCCTCTCCAATTCGTGCGCGCAACGGTGGGGTCCCTTTGGCAAAAGATGCGCAGGTGAGTCCCTGGAAGCTGTCCACCTTCACGTCGAAATCCTCCACCAGCAGGGTGCTGTGATGGCGACTCATTGAACCGTCGGTCAAAAGGTTGGGCAATTGATGCACCGATTCAACCAGCTTGCTGCAGGCGCGGTCCTCCAGTTGCGCTGCCCGCAGCAGCTTCTCGTCTAGCAGCATGACTACAGCAATGATGTCAATTAACGCCTCGCCGACCTGTCGGCAGGAAATAAAGATATTTACGTTATCTAGTTGCCCCATTTACTCTTATCGTAAACTCATGCAAACTCTAATCGTAGCCCAGTCGGTATTGCGACTGACTGTGGCTCGGCGGTCCCGGGTCCGATTCCCGTCGCGGGTTCTCGATTATTCGATCCCGGGATACTGGTGAAAATGTTTCCCTCGCATAGTGCCTAAGCACCAAGAGAGGTATAGAAAATCCTGCAGGACTATACACTACAGTAACTAAAAAAACAATTTCACCTCCTTGTGCCTGGGCACGAACTCAAGGTAGTTGACAATGGTCCGGGCGATGAACACCACGTCCATCTTGTCGCGCAGCAGTGCCCCGTCATCAGTGTAGTTACGCAGTCGATGTACGCTCTCGATGGCGCTGGAACTGGTGATGTTTAGGTTGGTCTTTGCAAACTGCTCCAGCACCTTCGTCACCTCACTCACGTAGGGACAGCGCGAGGCATCCAATGTCTCCCAGGTGCCCGTTTCTCCACAATTCCGAGATACTCGCGCAGAGCCGCGCGCTCCAGCCAACACGGTGCCGGACGCCGGAGACCAGCATGGCAACTCGACGGTCACGCCACTGATGGTAGGCGGCCACAGGTAACGACCTTTGTTGCCGATGGTGGTAGCCTCCGGACAGTAGACAGTGCCCACTGGCAGGACCCGGACGGCTACCGAGCGCGTCTCGTTGGCGCCTCCGGCCGTTCGCAGCCAGCACGTCCAGGTCCCGCCGTGAGAGCGGTTCAGGCGCGGCACCGACAGCGAGCCCACCAACGTGGCACCGTCGGCCGAGGGTCGCAATTCGGCAACCACTGCCTCGGAGGTCGCCTCACCTTCGACGGTTTCGCCCACCTCGGCATCGTTGAGCGTCCAGGTGAGCTGGGCAGTCGGTTCCACCAGGGAGACGTGGCAGTGCAGGGTGAGCGGATCGCCAGCGAAGGTTACCTGCGAGGCAGACGGCTGCAGTTCGAACAAAGGCACTTGCAGTGGCCAGTCTATCAGGGAAAGATCGTTAAATAATCGTTTATAATGAATAGAATAAGACACAATTAATAAGACCTGTTTTTAATTTAATATGGATTAAGAATTTTTATTGAAGATTTATAAAAAATGCTGTTTTGTTATTTATAAAATTTGGCCAAAATTTGTCATTATTCAAAATTTTAGAAAGGTTCACATAAACACGATATGATCGAAATTCGATCACCGGAACATAACATAGTTTATGATAAGCATCAACCACAATTTAAGGTTTTCTAACAGAGAATAAAAAATTTGCTGGCTCACATCAAATTATTAAATTACAAAATAGAGAAAAAATAGACTGATAGACGCAACCAGTAAAACGGCAACAAGCATGTGAAATTAAACGAAAATGTTTATCATACACTTTGAAAATTACAAGTCGATAATATGAATGTATATAATTTCGTCACCACATATTACCTTATAACTGTATACTTATCTAGATTTTAAGTTAAATTTAATTGTTATTTTTTCACATTATGAACTTGTAATTTTCAAAGTGTGATAATCATTCCAGTAAAACGGCAACAAGCATGTGAAGTTAAACGAAAATGTCTATCATATAATAATTAAAATTAACACGAAAATCTAGACAAGTATACAGTGATGAGGTTATATTTGGTGACAAAATTATATACATTCATATTATCGACTCGTAATTTTCTAAGTGTATGATAAACATTTTCGTTTAACTTCACATGCTTGTTGCCGTTTTACTGATTGCGTCCTTCAATCTATTTTTTCTCTATTTTGTTACTATTTACGGCTTTGCATTTTTTAATAAGTTTTGTTCAATTACCGGTAATAGCTAATAATTTAACAATAATTTTCACAAATATCAAAAACAACTTATGGCCTAAAGGCCGTCTAAGAGCAATTAGTTCAATATGCTAGTAAAATCGTTGAATAGCTTAACAGCAAACTATATGTTAAATCTAACTCACTGCAGTGCCACTGATCCGGCTTGACCTTGTTGATACGAACGTCGCGGAGTTGGGGCGGGAACTGGCAGAGGGTGCGCGGCATCTGTTGAATCTTTTGCAGCCGCAGCCAGGCTAACAGCCAGTGCAGACGACAGTCGCATATCCAGAGGTTCTGCGAGATATCCCTGAATACGTCGAACAGTGGAAAAATATAAATATGTAATAATTTGCTAATGGGCTAAAAATTACAATTGCCCTCACATAGTGACTAAGCACAAAGAGGGGTACAGAAACTCCTGTAGTGATATACACTAGACAAAGCATTCAAGAAATTTTCAATAATTTGGGAAAAATTATTAAAAGCGCGTTTACTACAAACTAGAGGATACTGTAACAAAAATGACTCCCAAACTAGACTGAACACGGGTTGTGTGCACGGACGCAAAGGTTTAAGAGTTTTTTAAAAAATGCAGTACTTACAGATTATGCAACGCCTGCAGGCTTGCAAACACCCCAGCGGACAATCCGGATAGGTGGTTCCCGCGCAACAATCTAAAAATAAAAATATTTACAATTTTTCACGGACTTTGCTTTATTTGAGCTTTTATGAATAGATTTGCATCAATTATGAATAGATTTGCCCCAGTTATAGGCCACTCTATTTGGGGCTGCTTGCGGGTAAAATTTGTTATTTGGATAGGGTGTTTCGCTGAATCCGTGAACTGTGGCCTTAAGATACTTACTCGGCCGCATATTACTATCTATGCCAACGATAATCCAAGGTCGTCCAGAGATGCGATAAACGTTTAACGAGGGAATATTTAACTAGTTAGAGGGAAAAAATTGAAAATGCTTACAATTTTTCGAGTTTCTTCAAGCCGGCGAACGTAAAATTGTTTACTGTCCGTAGATGATTGAACGAAAGATTGCTACAAGGAAAACAAATAAATAAATGAGAAAATGGTTCTGAAATTAATACGTGGCAGGATATTTCGGTAACTGATAGGCATACTTACAGAAATACAAGATTATCCAATCCACTGAAGGCTCCTTCCCTGATTATACTAATTTGATTTTTGGCCAAATTTCTGAAATATGATACAAAATCACAAAAACATTAACGAAGTGTTGAGGAACTAAACGAGAAATTATGATTATTTAGCGGGTAACATAAGTATAATTTCATGACAAAGGCTAACGAATGGGCGAAACATACCGCAGTAACGTTCTATGCATCACTCAATAAATGCTAAAAAATTATCAAAGCGAGAATTTTCCGAAAATATTTTTTTATAAAATCCTTAAAATAGTGCTAATTGTCTGAAGGTCGTATAAATTGTTTCAAAAATCAAAAGAATAGTAGATCAGAGAGTGAAATAGAAACACGATTGCTTTCGGTGGATTTCGTCGTATCTATTTTTGTGGTCCTTTAGATTTTCATGGTTGTCAAAACAAAATGAATATTGAGAAAATATTTATCAAGAGACAAAAATCCTTCTACTTACAATTTTTCCAACTTGGCGAAGGTTCGAAAACTCCGGTTTCCAAGTTCAGAAATAAGATTCCCGGAAACGTCCCTGAAAAATAAAAGCGAGCGGAACATTTAGCCCGTGTGGTCCATCTGATTGTGGAATTCGAGTAACAACAAGTCATTATTTGATCATTATATCATTGAGTCATTATACGACTCGTCGTGGCCCAGTTGGTTTAGTCACCGACTGTGGTTTCGGCGGTCCCGGGTTCGATTCCCGGCGCGGGC
>JAQGBY010005897.1:0-13925 GCA_034698785.1 Mycogona germanica | reverse complement strand
TGCACCAGAAATTACTTTTGGTGGTCTCATCGAAATTGAACCCATGGCTATTTACGATGTGAGTGGAACATAACCTTAAACCAGCGCTTACACCTGTCACAAGGTCAAAGGAACCTGACAAGGAAGGTGCTGTAATCACAATTTCAGTTTCCAGCAGATACCACTGATTATTTTAAGCAAGAGAAACATGTCTGCATAAAATCATCCCTGCGGGACCAACAACTCACAACTACCTGGAGCCTGGTGCCCTGGAGTTTTTGTCTTGACATTCAAATGTCAACCCCCCCCCCATCAAATGCCCCTCTAATCCTCAAATGTCATTTCCCTCAATCAAATGCCCCTCTAATCCGGGGAAAGATTTAGTTCCTCATGAAAATGTGAGCCGTCTTGACTAATTTTGATATAACCATCTATTTCTCTTTAAGATCATCATGCTCGTACAGGATACAGCAATAATATGGAGGATTCGCATCCTCACATCTCGAACAGAGGTTCGTGCATTTATTGGTAAGTGAATCTTGAATCTTGAGTACACCACAAACAGAAAGGTTCAATATTGTGTGTGTAAAACTTCACTGATGCTAAATTAAATGTTGTTTAGACTGTCAAGGCAAACGTTTTTACATTAGAAATGGTCCAAGCCATCTGTTGCATCTTCAAATAAATGTAATGGGACATTGTGTGGGAACTATATTTCTTTAAACAGGTTCCCATTAAAATATGCCATCACACATCAAAATCTGTTTTCGAAAGCACACAGAAGAAGACCAAGCCAATGTCGGAGTCCTAAACAAATGCTTCTGTTTCAATTGTTGCCCTATGCAGTTGTTGTTTACATTGATATCATTTTGTAAAAACGTTACGTGAATATTTCTTACGAAATAGTAATATTGTACCTGTATTAGGAATATTGAATGGAATCAAAGAGCAACCGTTAATAATGTTTATGGACCTTAGTATGGCTTTCGATAATTGCAATCATACTCTTTTGTTTTGGAATCTATGAATATTGGTAAATAAAACTGAAAACTGATGGTGGAAGCCGGAGGTGTGACAACATGGAGAAGCAGGAGATTGTTGGATGCAATCAGTAAGTAAACTGGCAATGACGAGGGTCCAAAAAATTCACGTCAGGTATTTCTGATTGTCTATTTGTCCATAAAGCTAATAAAAAATTCGACAGCCGTTGGTGTGACCATTTGGCGGAAGAAAATAATTTGAAGTAAGAGTTGTTCAAATTATTTTCAATTTAAGTTTGAATTTTTCTTTTATGCTGAAGACCAAAGAAACAGATAAAACAAAAGCAGCGTCCATATCAAGTTAAATTAAAGTGTTATTATCGAAACAAAAACACTTGTGAACAACACCCTTCTTTTGTGCACTTGTCGTCACTGTAAATTATTTCTCGACCTTGTTTAATCAGCATTATCAGTCTTATTGCATTCAACGATAGTAAGTCACCATGTATCAAACCAGATTAGAACAATAAACAATGTCATACAAGTTATATAAATTAGGGCAGCACAACGAGATGAGAACAAGTAAAAAAGATACAATCAAAGTTTCGGATAAATTATCACACGTTCTCGAGTTCTTCGACGTCCTCGTATTAGGGTCTCACAATTCAATTGCATTTTTTTTTTACCTATTTAAGATTATCGGAACCATGTAAGATAAGCTCCCGGTCTGTTAGTTTTAGTCTCGTATTAAATCGTAATTGAAGATATTCTGCAAAACCATACTCGAAAAAGGAGAAAATTTTAAGAAAGTGGAGGCTCAATAATAAGACTAAAGCTTATTTTATTTACACTTTTTTTTTTTTTTTTTTTAAATAAGGGGGGCATACCCCGTCACTCCACCTCCTAATGAGGTGGAGGACTCCGACCACCCCCCAGCCTGGACAAATCCAGCGGCTACTAAAATGAAAGCATCTGAAACACGGTTTTCCATAAATTTAGAATTTAGCACAAGCATATTTGACCTATTCCATGTACATGTGGGGTTGGTTTCCCCTGTGACCCCGATGGTTTCGTTGGATCACTTGGGAGATCGATGGCGGAGTATGAGATCGATATGGGGGAACAATCGAGATGGAGACAAGAAACTTTCGACATAAGCCACAGAAGAAATGCCACTTCCGATCAAACTTTTCGAGCGATAATTTCGGAATTTTTTAATTACGCACTGCCTAGCACTTTTTATGAGATCCAATTTATGTATTCTTTATTGTTTCTGAATGAATTGATTTGTATTAATAGTAACAATAAACAGTTGTAAACGATACTATCGAATCATCTTACATGTCTTACTCGTACATACATGTACGTGCAAATAGTGATAAAAATACTGTAGACTTTTTTAATCTTATCATTTGAAATGAGGATATTCGGGAAAGAAACTCGTATCTCGACGATGATAAGAGATTATCGTAAACCATGTAGTTCCAATCGCTTTCTGTTCGCTGGGCTGCTTACGTGAAATGAGAATTTGTAAGTTTGCAAAAAAATTTTTTTAGAAAAGTGTTCTGCAAGTAGTGAAAAATGACCGAAAGAAATCCATATCCAGGAACGGTACGTAGACGAACCCATATTTTTTATACCTGATATGCCATTTATTCCAGGGTTAATGACCGAATCCTGACATTTAATAATCCTTCAATTTAATGAATTCCATTTGATTAAACTGAAATTTGTTCAGAAGTTCAAAAATGTCATTACAAACTTAAACACAGAAGTGATTACTCAAAAATGAGACGACTTTAACAACTTTTCTAATTAGTGCTGAAGAACATGAGTTCTATTATCATCAGCATGCGTTCTAATGAGTGGTAGAGGCCATCAGCTCACCAGGCAACTGACCACCGTTAAACCTATTTCAATATTTTATTTTCTATTTTTGAGTACTCATCCCCGTCTCTTTTCTAATATTTAGAGCCAAAAGAATTTTATGACCGCCACGGTGGTCCGCACGACATTTGATGATGTATACGCAAAAATACAACAGCTGACAATTGAGAACTCAAATTTACGAGAAGCCTTTAAAGAACTTCAATCCAATTTTGGAATCAACAAAATTGAAATGCAACAAGAAGCAGAAGAAAGAGCAAGACAAGTTGTTCATCAAGAGATAGAGAAATTCAGAACTGAGCAGGACAAAATTAAGCAACAGATGATAACTAAAGAAAGGAACCCGGTCACCGAAAAACAGGCAAACAACCAATCAGCAATTGATCTACTGAAAGAGGAATTCGCCGAGGATCTTCGCAAAGCCAACGAGCAGATTAACAGCTTGCAACAGGCAAACCAACACACAGAATTTGCAGAAAGAATGGAAATTGCTGAAAAGAGTATTCAAGAATTGAACAACAAATTTTCAGTTATCAAAAAGAAAAATAGTGAATGGATACCTGTTATTCAAAAAATTCCAACAATATCTCTAAAAGTCGAGCAATTGCACGACCAAATCACCTCTCAATGTCTCCCAAAGTTCACCACAATCGACAAGTTAGAAACTGACATTCAGACACTTCTGCAGGACACTCGCACATTAAGAGCAGTTAATCATTATGATGAAAATAAAAAGTTGTTTTACAGTTTGTTCGAGGAAACAAAACCGAAAATACTAGATCAAATTACATTAAGCGAGTCAGAATTGAAGAAGCAATTTAACGAGCAGTTGGATCGGACGAAAAAAATTATTCAGGAATTGCAAGTTGAAAACACTTCGATCAAAAAGAAGCAGGAAGATTCCGAAAAGTCCGAAAAGAAATTGAGAGAAGATTTGCAAGAGCTAGCTGAAGTAAATTTGAAAGGATACATAGCGGCCCATTTTCAAAACTTCCTGTCAGATAATCAGCAACAAATCGAGACTTCAAATGCTAATTTAAAAAAAGAGGTTGAGGAAAAATTAAAAAACAAAGTCATCGACATGACGACTGAGCAATACAAATTAAAAGCCATC
The DNA here is from genome assembly GCA_034698785.1 of Mycogona germanica. Classification (NCBI taxonomy): domain Eukaryota; kingdom Metazoa; phylum Arthropoda; class Diplopoda; order Chordeumatida; family Chordeumatidae; genus Mycogona; species Mycogona germanica. Next base: position 9,965 of record JAQGBY010005897.1, on the reverse strand, counting down.
GAGGATAAACACCATGTCGAAATCAAAAAAGCCCTAGACACCATCAACACCCGAATCGACAACTTCGAAGACGACAAAATCACAATGAATACTAAACTCCAATCGCTGGAACAGTTGCATCAAAATATTTCCAATTTCAAACAAGAATATTCGGATTTTGTAAACAATAAACTGGATAAGCAAATAATTGAACGAGCAAATGAGTTAGTCTCAGAATGCAAAAAAGATATTATTGGAGAAGCAAATTACTATTGCCAGAAACAAGTTGCAATGGAGATGACAAATGAAGTACTACCCAAGTTAAAGCAACTGGAAACGGAATTAAAGAGTACGTCCAGTAATCAAACGGAAGACATCAAAACCTATGTTCAAAGTATGACCAAGAGAATCAAGAAAGTCGAAGACGACGCCAAATTTGTTTCCAACAAATTGGAAACATTGGAAACGAAAGCGAAGGGATCAGCTCAGATGTGGTTGAACGGTAAGATTTTCGATTTTCAAATAACAATCCTATCATTTTTTACTGTAACTTTCGGTTGATGCCGTTTTAGTTTTCAGATGGGTTTCGTTATTTTGGAACGCAAAAGGAACGCGTTCCTTTTTCAAAGTAACGAAGTAAAAATGAACTTACCGAACACTGTGAACCAGTGATCATGGAATCTCGAATCCCCACTTGACTCGAGTCCTTGTGACAGACTTAAGTGTTACCAGGAGTTACCAGTTACCAATCTGCTTTTTTCCCTTTCAAAATGACCGTCAGAGGGCAGCCCTGGTCCCGAGCTTCCCAAAGTGAGGACCCTGCCGCCGCCCTCCGTCCTGGGCATCGCGACGGAAGCGGAAATTGGTCAGAAGTCTGTCCGTGAGATCAAGGACATCCTCTCCCAAAACGGAGTGGACTGTCGCAGCTGGAGCGAAAAATCGGAGCTGGTCACCGAACTGACCAAACTGTGGAAAGAGCTCAAACAAAGTGAGTCGCACCTTAAGTGAGGGCTAATCAGTAATGTCTTAAGAAATAATAATAAATAATAATTGTGTGGTATGTTGTCCTTCCGCAGAGGCGGCAGTGGTGCCAGATAAGGACTTGTGCTCCATCTGTCTGCAGATGGGCATCGACTGCGTCTTCTTGGAGTGCGGACACGCTGTGACCTGCATCGAATGCGGACGAAAGGTCAAGGATTGTCCAATCTGCCGGACCTACATTACCAGAGCGGTGCGACTATTCCGACTCTAGACGACACCTTGACCTCTGAAAAAAAGAATGGTCAAATACAGATGAACTAGTTTGAATTTTTAATCCATTCTTTGACCTTTACGATATCCATTTCGTTTTTCATCATGTCATCAAAGATTTAAATAAATACAGATAGGTTTTCATAATCGAATGTAATTGTCATCACACCGCTGAAATCACGGTCCAGAATACTGAAATAGGTAATTGAAGTTAATTCTAAGGAATCGACGTCTTCTCAACTGTACTACTGTAATCACACATATATATATCTGCAATTTTATTAGGTCAATTGTTATTGTCATATCATATCATTATTCCTATGTATTGCAATATTTACTGTGAGACATTTTGTTACGTCACACCTCGGAATCGTTTTCAGAAACTGTTCACATTAGCCATGTCTCGTTGTAATCTAAAGATTTATACAATAAAATGGCTATTTTTTAAGCCAATAGCATTCTTACATTTTTTTTACTAGCTTGGGAATCCTAATTTAAAAAAAAAATATGTCGGGGGTTGCGGCACCATTGTCATGACGTCATAGCACGTAATGTATCTAAAACTACAGTGTTCACACGCACAGTATTAGAAAATACTTTCGATGCCATGATGGGACAAAGCAATTTCAGAACGCACCCAGCAGGTTTTCGACATTCCAACGCAATCGAGTTACTAGAACCAATCTAGTTCCCAATTAAGATAACAGTTGCCAAGTGGCACATTGATACTGATAATCAGACGACAACTCCAAGAATAACTCGCTAATCGAGACACAAGTTGAGTTAACTGACAAGAAAGCAATGTGAACGTGTCAATCCTTTTAGTTTTAATCTTGTGGGAGGAGGTGCACAAACTGCTTACGAAGTCAATGTCAACTGCAACGTCAACTGCAACGTCAACTGTCGAAATAATGTAGTCATTTAGAGACGGAAGGAATCAAGACAACAATGAGTCAGAAGACAAATCCAACTGTTCCGGTAAGACAAACTCACACAAAAGAAATAATGTAAGAGGGTTGTTAACAAAAACGGCTGAACTGATTCCAACAAATTTCCAGCTAATTATCCAGTTTCTAATTTCTAGTTAATTAGCATAGCTACTTGTCGAAGTAATTGTCATCCTCATGGATGAATTTTTGGCATCGTTTACATTAGTTACTGTCGTCCAGTCAAATCCATCAATAAGCAGCACTGTCTTGGTTGACCGGATGTGAAATGAACAGCAGCATCAACGATTTGTGACCTCTTAAGTCGAACTACAATTCTTAGTTTCAGACCCAATAATGCCTTCGTAATACAAGAAACACCTCAGTAATGTTGCCAGACATTCTGAAACACCAGGAGAGTATTTCCACAAAATTTCATTGGAATCGGTTCAGCCGTTTCTTGTTAAAAAAAACATTCCGGAAACTTTTAGAGCAACCCCCGTACACGGTGCTCTCAAATGTTAATGTGATTTCCTTAAACTCATCAAAGAGGAAATTGCGTAACCAATAATGAGATCAAATAAAACACAAAATTGATTTTTTAAACTTAAGAGGTACTTTATGACGTAACCACACCATCATTATTTCTTAGGTGTTTCCCAAATAATTAGCTTCTGTACTTGTTTCTTGTTAACATGTCAAGACGACTTCAAACCAGTCCGGGACCAGGAGAAGTCCACCGAAAAAAGAGAAAGCAAAAGGTCAGATAGGTCAAACGACAACTGAACCAATGAACCGAAAGACAGACGAAAAGCAAACGGTGAATCCAACGTCGAATCAGACGTCAGGTAATGAAAACCAACGTCATGGAGCGAATAAGACAAGGACCACAAACTCGAGTAACTCGTCAGAAGTGAAGACGACAACTACCAAAATTGATAAAACAGATCACAACCAAACCGTAAGTTTAAATTTCAACTGATTCCAATTAAAGAAGCAGTTGTCTGTAACCACGATATATGAGGCCATCATATTTTGTGTAACCATTACTCTGTTGAAACTGTTGCAGAAGCTCTTAAAAAATGTGGAAGATGGCAATCGCAGAACCAAATCAACGAGCGAAGATTCAAAAAATAAACTACAAAGTGAAGAACTGAGAAAACTTGTCGAAGAAATAATTTCAGAACGTCATCAACAACAATTGCGTGACGACGAATTGAAAATGCTAGAAATGGAATCGAAAATCACCAAATTGGCTTCTAACGAAATATCACGTCTAGAAGCAAAGTTGGAAGCAGTTTCGAACAATAAAACAATAGAAGAAGATGTCAACATCTTAACAGGAGATTTCCACGATTTTAAAACCTCTGTCAATTCACGGCTCGAGCAATTTGACAATTTATTTCGTGACAAGAGAAACTCAGAAATGCTTATTGAAGTGGAAATGAAAGAAAAAATGAAAAATGTCGAAACTCACCAAGAAATAGCGAATCAACAATTTGAATTATTTGAAAACCAATTTCAACAGCTTAGAGCTGACTACGAGAGAAAACTGACCGAGGTCAACAACCTTGAAAGTGGGTTGTGGTCAGCTGAACAGAAAAGTATTGACTCTAGTATAACTGACATCTACAAAGAGTTAACCCTCATAAAAGATAATGTTGGCTTGGGTCGAATTGAAAATGACGAGACAGGAATCATCATTGGAAATGATGAGACGAGACAAGAGTTACCAGAGGAAATGAAAAACAGATTAATTGTTATGGAAGATAAATTGCAAAAATGCTCGTCCACATTTACCGAACTGAAATCAAAACTCGACATTTTAGAACGAAATCAAACTGGTAATTGGACAGAAATTGCGGAGCTCCGTGTCGCCGAAAACAGACAAGAAAAACGCTGTTCAGATTCCGTGGACGAGTTGAGAAAAGATCTGGAAAGATTGGAAAAGGAAGTTGATCAGAGTGGACATCTTGAGACGCTCATTGAAAAATGCAGAGAGGAGATTTTAAAGAAAACGAAATCGTACTTACATCAGACGATCAAAGCAGAACTGAATGACGTTACACCCAGGTTTAATAAATTAGAAGAGCTGACCAGTGACATGAAGAAAAACCAGACTTTACAGTCAGAAAACCAGACGAACCAAATTGGTAAAGTGGATGAGAAATTGAGCATGATCCAAAAGGAGTTTGACAATTTTAAAAATTCGAACATTCCAGAAAGTACCAAAAAACAATTGATCGAAGAGACGAAAGAAATCGCGCAAGAACTAATTGTTGCTGGTCTCCAACAACAGAACTTGAATCAGATTGATTCGAACATTATAAACTTGAAAGATGACCAAAACGAAATGAACGAAATCATAACCAGATTACAGGACAACGATTCAAAGATGGAGAAGCAATTGAAATCCTTTGACCGAGTGAGCAAAACCTATGAGAATATGCAAGATGAGATTGAATTAATGAAAAATGCTCACATGGAAGAACTGAAATGGAAAGATAAATTAGAGGAATTTATCGAAGAATTATCCAGATTACAGGACAATGATTCCAAGATGGAGAAGCAATTGAAATCCCTTGACCGAGTGAGCAAAACCTATGAAAGTATGCAAGATGAGATTGAATCAATGAAAAATACTCAAATGGAAGAACTGAAATGGAAAAATAAATTAAAGGACATCGAAGAATTATCACAGAAAAATAATGTCCAGGTCATCAATTTCAATTCACAGATACAAAACCTGCAAGAAAATCAAGATCAAACTGCAAAGACAACTAAACATTTACAAGACAATAACTCAGTGATGAAATTGCAACTATCAAAAATCTACGAGACTTCAAAACAGAACTTTGACAGACTAAAAACTGTAGAAATTCCTGAACTCATTGCTGCTAAACTGAAAAATGTATTTAAGAAATGCAAATGTGAAACTCCTGGCTACATCAGCGCCTCTGAGAAAATAACCAATGACAAACTGAAGCAACAAGCGACAGAAATAAATAAAATACAAACAAAAGTCAACACCTTGCAAACTCTGAACAAACAAAATGGCGAATTTGTTCAGAAAAATGGAAAAGCCATTGAAAATCTACAAAATGAATACACCAAGTTCACCAATGTCGGGATCCCACAAGTTTGGCTCGACAGACTCGACAACTTATCCACAGACATAATATCACGATTATGTCATACCGGAAGTGGAAAAGACATACCTACTGTCTTAAAAAACGAATTTCTTAGAAATCAAGCACAAATACTTGGTGTGCAATCAAAAGTGAAATTTGTTGCAGACACACAGATTAAAAATATTCAAAACAAACTGAACTCCATTGAAGATAAACTTGCTTCCAGCTTCGAAAATAAAACGCATCTTGAAGACATCAAAACTAAATGTTTCGAGCATTTGATTTCAAAATTGGCAGAAATGAAAACTGAAATCAGTGAAAGTTCCATGCAATTTCTAAGAACCGAATTGTTGGCTCAGAATGCGAAGGATTCGATGGATTCGGACATGGACGAGATCCACCAAAAGAATAAAGAGAAACTGATTCAGGATCAATTGGATCGAATCACCAGACAAATAACTGATTTTAGAGATAAAGACAATTTGAGGGAAACTGTACAAAATAAAATTAAACCCATTGTTAAAAATGTTGACAACCTTAATGGTGACTTCAAGAACTTGAAGGAGCAGTTAACCAAAATAACAGAACTGATGGAGGAAAGTAATTCAAAATCAGGGATCAGTAAGATTGAATCAGCAGATGAAATCCAAGATTTGAACCAGCAACTCCACCAATTGAAATCCGATTTTGACCAACTGAGAGATAATGTACGAGAATCTGTTCAAGAAAAAGATAAAACGATCCAAGATCAGTTAAACAAATCCGTCAACACCTTGAATAAATTAGAACAACAAATTTCAAAAATAGCAAGCGAAAGCAGCAAAAGGTTCCACGATTTCAATTCCAATTTCAGCACAGTGGAAATACACATGAATAATATTGATGGGAAATTGGCTGAACTAGAAACTAAACACCATACCATTAATGAAAAATTGAGTGCCAAGGACGAAAACAAATTGACAGAGGACTTGGGAAATCTTAGAACTGAGAATAGTGAGATGAAACTCAAGATGGATCAACTGCAGACTACAACTGACGCAACAGAAGTGAACAATTCAGAATTTAAAAACAAATTTGATAGACTAATGGAAGACCTGAGCAAATGTCCCAGTGACCTCAAACAATTGTCAAGAAGAACCGATCACTTTTCTACCGAATTGGAAGCAATTAAAAAGACAAATGCATCGATCAGTGATTATCAGATAAATATTGAAAAAGACAAAGGTGTGCTAGTTAATCATTTCGATAAACTGAATCATGCGATGAACACGAACGAAACGAAGGTAGATTTAATTGAAAAGTCAATCGTTGAAATTGCAACAAGAATAAACACCCTGGAACATGGATTTCTATCTCTGAAGAGCGATTCAGACGCCTTCGACTCCAAGATGCAATTAATGGTAAATGCCAACAGCGTCATCGACACGAGAATGGAAGCGTTACACCACCAACAGAATGGAAACAATTTCAAATTAAATAAATTGGAATCGACGTGGACAGAGATGACCAACAATTTGACCAAGGAGATTCAGCTAGTCGAGTCCAAGCTGAACGTTCTGGAAGAGGAAACCAAAAACGAGACAAGAGCAATAAATTCTCTGGAAACTGACCGAGAAATGATGACTGCTCGGATTAATGAAATGAAAGATGGATTCAATTCTATGCTGAATTCGATGAGGAGTGACATCTCCGGTCATCTGGCCACACTGGAAATATACAAAAGAGCTGATGTTGAGAAGGCGGAATTGATTGACCTTGCCATGCTGAAAATCAAAACCAATTACGAGTCCATCGTCCTTGACCAGAGGAATGCCGACCTCAAACTGTCAACATTACAAGAGAAACTCGAAAGCCAATTAAGCAACATCGACAACAGAATGCTGGCTGCTGTAGATTGTCTCAGAAACACGTATAAAGGTCAGTTCAATGTCATTTACAATCAATGATTTGTAATCACGATGATGTAATGATTGTAATGATGACGAGGGTTTTGGAAATGTCATTTCAAGGTTACTCAGATGATAGAGGAGCTGTTGAAGATTTCGATGGTGGCGCCACCTCGAAGCAGGTGGATCAGACAAAGGATCCTCCATCGACTCCAGTCATGGGCATCTCCAGCGAGGAGGAAATTGTCGGACTTCCGGTGGCCACCATCCGAAAACTACTCAGCCAGCATTCGGTCAACTACGACGGTTGCTTCGAGAAGCCGGATTTGGTGTCCAAACTAGCTCAACTGTGGCGCGACCTCAACAAAAGTAGGTGCTAATTTGAAGTCATTTCGAAAAATTGAGATGCCATTTGAGCTGTCTCTTTCTCTGATTTAAATTATTTCGTTCGGCGCATGCGCAGACTCGGGTGATGTACCGGAAGCGGACCGTTGCCTCATCTGCATGGACGCTCGCATCGACTGCGTGTTCCTGGAGTGTGGTCACATGGCCACCTGCAACGAGTGCGGTCGTCAAGTCAAGGACTGTCCCGTGTGCCGGATGTACGTCACGCGGGTGGTGCGCACCTATCGGCCGTAACGAGCAACACCGGACAACTCCATCAATCAATGTTAATCAATGTGATTCGCTTAATTGGAAACTGAAATATTGGTCATCGCTCGTCTTCCAAAATTAGTATAACATTGGGACCCGGAAATTAAAAATCAAACTCATTTGTACATACACAGATAAAACTCAATAAAGTTGCAATGTTGCAATCGCTTTTACCAGTAATCATATTTACGCGTTAATAAATGTTGACATACCAGATTATGTACTAGATGATTACATCAAAACGGTGTTGAAACAAATCAATCGAATTTTTTAATCAGCTCCCAAAACACCAAACAAGTCAATAAAGATTTTTAAAAATAAAAGGGAGGTTGTGACCTCCCGGGACAGCGCCGGACGAGAAAAGACGAACTCTTAAGAGTTGGCGATATCTCTTATAATAAATAACAGTAAACTATTATTTTTAAAATGAATTAACTAAACTAGAAAACCGTGGGAACTGACGCTACAACTATGACGATGACGATTCACATCCAACAAATTGACCACATCCGTATTTCCTATGGATGTTCTATTTCTATTATTTCGTTAAAGATTTTTTAATAAAATTTAGTAATCAATTACAAAATAGACGACACAAGCAGCCTTTTATTTATTTATTTTATGTTTGTATGGTTTGTTAGTTTGTATTTTATATTATGTTTGTATATGTTCGTATGTTTGGTTGGAACTGTTATCTGGTGTGCTTGGTTGTCTCGTGAAATCGACGACGTCATGCTTTTGATGTGGAGACGCCATTTTTTAAGTTTGAAGCGAAAGGGAGAGTATCCAACATTTAGTAAAGCTAGTTTTATTATGTTTTATTGAAAGTAGAGATCCGTCGCTCCGTCGCTAGCGAATTGTGGTGGTTCATTGAGCCGTTCGAAATTCGGGAAATGCTATTATTTACAGCTGTATTTATTACAATTACAATATGTACCGTGGGGCCTATGGCGGGCCGATATTCACCCGAGAAAAAAGAAACGCGGCAGCACTAACAAAAAATTGTTTTGGAATCTCTTTTTTGGTGCCTCGGAGTGCGAGAGCAACTGGGATAAAAGAATTATTTTTTAATATGTAAATTAATCTTTTCTCTACACAGTCAATTTGGTCCGGCAATTTTTGGAGAAGTTAAATCTGCGCTGCGAATTTTTTCCGAACATCTGTTTCCATTGAAATCATATGGAGAAAAATGTGTCTCGGGACTTCGGGTTTTTCATTTCATTCAACTGAATTCAGAATCCTAGAATTATTTAAACTGCACATGACAACGTTATGTCATGTGCCGCTTTCAAATGTCAGCATAGACCAATAATGATTAATCTGAAACTGGAGACTCGCAACAACCTCGCAAAACTGGCCAAGTTCAAACAAATTGATCCGTCGTTGGCCTAGTGACATGATATTAATATAGTCAACGAAAATCTGAACCGGAACCCAAAAATAAACATCGTTGACATTGAGCGACTAGAATAAACATATGGCCTAGCCATCATATTACGAATACAGTAGGACTTTGGTAAACCGAGTATTTCAACCTCTGATAAAACTAGCGCAATAGGTCATTGAATTGGAAATAGGCAACTTGGGAGGTAAACAATTCCGAATTATGCCAACAATAAACGATTTCCAAGTTGCTTTTTTCGTTTTTTTTATCGTTGCTCAATCGAAAATGATGACATTGTCACAATGGACAAATTGTTATCCAGTCGTGTGTGTGTCGTCAACGGACACGAATTATTTATAAAGTAATTTGTTTCCAGCTGAGCCGCATCCAGTCGTCAGGGACGAGAGTAGCGAAGATGGACGGAACAGTGTTGTACGATTTAATTGCCAGTGTGTTGGGAGAGTTTGGCTACACGTACATGCCTCAATATGATTCGTAAGTGTTGCTTGCAGGTGTTTCAGATGTTACAAATTACAAATTTTGCTTTACAAATTTTGCTTACAAAAACCCCAAAGACCAGTTGGGGACATAAATGGATTTATTAAAAAAAACTCTGGATTTGAGGCTCTGTGAAGCCATTCCATTGTCTACACACTCTAGGGAAATAGGAGTTGAAGTATGACGCAGATGTACATTGAAGCTCGTTCACCATTCTAGTGTGGCCCCTTCTTCTACTTCTATTAGGAGCTGGGCA
>JAQGBY010005896.1:0-13926 GCA_034698785.1 Mycogona germanica | reverse complement strand
CAGGGACAGCCTGAAGTGTTATCTACAACGCAAACCGGTAAGTGATGTAGTATATAAATACACAACTAGTTCCATTCAGGGTGACTGACGATGCATTATTCGACTTCAGTGTTTGCTCTCACTTCAGTTTTATGTACAGCATGCTGGTGTAACTTAATAATGAGTTTTTATATTGTGTTTTATTAGGCATGTGCCGTCATCTCTCAATTTAAGGGATGACGGCACTTCATTTATTTCATTTCATTTATTATTTAATAAATGAAAAAACGCCTGCACGAAAAATTATTTCTTATTCCATTTTGCTTTTTTTTCTTTTCAATTATTTTTTAATTTATTTTTAAACGATCAATTTATTTTCTAGAAAACAACATCAAATGAAGTAATAAAATAATAATAAGAATAAAAAAAGTTCAAATGAAGTATCAAATGAAACCAAAATAGTAATAAAGCGACAAATATTAAGGGCAATTAATGAACGAGTACAAACACATCTTTTAAGATTTGCTTGGTTTAGCATCAACTCATTTAAAAAAGTGAAAATAAGAGCAGTCGTTACTTAAAGAATACGCATTACTTACTTGATTAGACTGTTGTCGTTCTGTTGACCAATCATTGTTAGCCTGCTTTTTTCCTTCCGTATGTCTTGAAATAAATACATGTATTAAATGAAAAAATGTTATTGAGTAAATTATAGATGCTCTGAAATTGTCCCTAATTTCTTTTCGTGTTATTTCTTTTTACAGAGGAATGGACGACTAAAAAGAAAACCGACACCCTGGTGACGAAACAGGTAATCACGAATTCTAATTCAAACAACGTCCACCAGATAACAACTTTTTATCCTACTACTCCATTTACAATATATTTTCATGGTCGATCGACGGGGGAGCCAGATGGAATATTCAAATGTAAACTTGTTTCGATTAACAATCTATTCGAAAGTACATTATTTATGAAGACAAGATTCCTTGTATCAATTACACGATGAATTGGAAGATGAATAATAATATTGGGGAAAAAAGGACATCGATTCTGAACAGACGATGAAAGAAGGCTGGTCCTCTGAATTCCAATGCTCTTTGCCCGATACAGATCGAGACGAGAGTGAAACGTGAGATCGTGGTGACTGAGGACGGTGAAATCATCGAGGACAGCGGGCCGACCGTCACGACAGATACTACGGAGAACAGTCGCACCGAGGAGAATGAGAACGTCGAGGTAAGTCCTGTTTTGGTGGCCATCTGGTGGTCATTGTTTGAGACGAAAGAACTGAACGATGCGGATTCAGCGTCTCAGCTTCGAACCTGAGACGCCATCCAAAGTATCGTCGCCACTTGGGACGCCACTTGTTCTGGGTACGGAATCGCGCAACGTCGTTTTTGGAGAAACTGATTTTAAAAAAACGTTCTTGTGGTTCTGTAAGTTGACTTAAATCTTTAAAAGCTGCGAATAGTGGCCCCCGACTACAGCCATACTCGCGAAACTGATGGATGTTATGATGAGGGGGTTAAGATGTTCAATCAAAGGTGAACCGACCTCCTAACAAACATTTTTTTATCTCAATTCTTAATTGTAACACTGTAAATCGTGCTGGAATCAGGGCGTGTGAACAACTTTTCCTAGGGGGAAATAGTCTGTTAAGATGTTGTCAGGGAGTTGGGGTGAAGGGGAGAGCGGCTTGGTATTAAATTTATTAAATCTGAAGTAATCCTTGCGCGCTTTTCACGACGACCGTATTTTATCCTCATGAGAAATCACGGGATTTGCAATTTATCGTTATGGTATTGAAATACTTGGTCATTTCCGCCGGTGATCTTACGTTAATTAGATCGAGGAATAACCATCAAATGACAGAATATATTTCAAAATGGTGAATTGGAATTGATCCGCTGTATTAGTGGCAACACAAGTGACTCACTGATACAGAGTAGGCACTGAATTGAATAAAGTTGAAATACAGAGTCTACTTTTTGTACGAGCCAAAATCATTATCGCTTCAATACGAGTACAAATTGATACATTTTTTAATTGAAAAGTATTTAGATGATAATTATAAATTGAACAATTCTTGAAGTTTATTTGGTAGTGAAAGAGGTTATTTTTAAGAAGCACCTTTCAAAATTAGCTACTCTTGAAAATTCACATTTTCAAATTGAAAAGATTCTTTATTAAGACGACAAAGATGAAAGCATAGAAAAGTTTGAAAGACCATATAACAAAAGTAATAACCCAGTTACACTGACCAAGCTTACTTAATCCAAGCATGCTTTTTAAGGTGCGTTTAAACATTGAACAGAATCACGTGCCGCTCGTCCGTGCTTTGACAAGAAAACACGAGGCACTCTCGCAGCACGATTCCTCCATCTCAATTCTGCTCAAGATTTTAAATTGTGCTTGAGAGGGTACGTTCCACTTTTAATAAGATTCGAGCACGTGATTTGTATCTCTCGCAATGGACACGATGTCAAAGGACAATTTGCCCCAATCTCAAGCACAATTGAAATCTCTCAAGCAACTTGAAGCATATGCTTACAGAGTAACTAGATAAAATATATATTTAAAATTATATATATTTTTAAATCATTTTTTAACTAGGGTATAATGGAAATCGTTACCTCCCTTTTTCTAGATAATAGAGATTCATATTTTATTTAAGAATATCACATTTCAAGATCTAACAAAGATAAAAGATCACAAATTTCAAGAGATTGATAATCACAACTAACTTAATCAATGAAAATTCAAAGACAAAATTTTGATTCTATTGATCATACGTTCTTTTCGAATGTTCAAATGGTCTGAGGAGGAGTGGACGCTGAGCCCCGGACGTGACACAAGGCTTCGCGCGTGCGTGACACTCGCCGTCTATTGTATGCTGAGTGTCAGCTGACATTGTTCGTTGTTTTTTTTGGGGGGATTCGTGTCTGCATTCATGCGAGCTATTTTTTTTGCACGCTGCGCTAATCCCGCCCGTGATACCTTGGGGTGGGGCTGGGCGCCGACAGAGGATGGAGTGGGTGGACTTGAGGTTTCAAGCATGGCGCATATTGCCAGTGTGGACACCTTTGTGTTTCAGATGGCAATTGCGTGAATCAGTGAAATACGCGGGATAAAATCTGCTTCGCCAGACTGAATGTGCGTCTGGCTGAAGTCACCACCCTGGCCACCCACCACCTACACACTTGATATGTGTATACACAGTATTTTTAGTTTTCAATGCCGTCCGTGGCTTAGTTTTTCCTTTTTGTATTCCTATTGCTCGAGCATTACTGTACTGCATTATGCAATCAACAATCGACGACAATGGCAGCCGCATATGGCATTTGTCGTGGAGGGGGGAGGGGTTAGTTAGATACATCAGCCCCTCCCCTTCATGAGACCTTAATGTATGGTGAAGAAGAAAAAAAATTGTCATCTTTAGATATGGATGGTGTTGTTTTAAAGTTAGACTTATTATTGTTAGAGTTGATAGAAAATTCATGTTCGATGACATGTGGACATTTGGGGATTTCTATCAAGAACAGTTTTTTTTTTGTTTCCAATCACAGGCGTTACGTCCCCCTCATGGTGATTAGGCACTGTGCGAGGGCGAACGACCCCCTGAGAGTAGCCTTAAGTAAATTCGAGCGAATTTACTTATACAACTTATGGCGCGACCGAGTGCTTAATCGTACAGGTAACAGGACGAATGTCCCGCCAATGTCTAATCTGCACCGCATTTTCGGATCCAGTTTTGCCAAGAATTTCCATGACCTGCATCTAGAAATTAAGCTCTGAATGCGGCCATGCCTTCTTATCTGTCCGCTCCACTCGATTTCTGTCGAACCCCAAATCTCATTTGAATCTGCATTAATGTGCCTAGTTATCTTTTGGATATAATGTTTGGAGTTGGAGGATATCGTGTAAAGCTAGATCTTTATTCTCAAGACGGTTTCTACAAGACAGTGAATTACGTAGCCGCGTGGTTATGAAATAAATACTCAACGAAGTTGAAGGCTAGAAGGAAAAACCAAAACACATTTTTGGCGATAGCTTGGCGACATCCGGATTAGACTAAATTTTTAATTGTTACAGATCACCCTTCAGGATGCGAACCAACAACCCAACACCGATAATAATAAACATCTTATTTATCATGTACGAATTTTTATTTGATTTTTAAAGTTTTCTCCTTAATCGTAAATCGTTGGACCATTCCAGAAGGAGATTGACCGCTGCACTTTTAGGAAATGCTGGCACTTTTTTTACCGTGCGAGGCGCTGCGGCATTCTCGACGAAAGAAGACAGAAACACCCATGATCGAGACATTCCCTCTTTTGTATAATTTATGGCGATCGTAACCTGCAACGTCTAGCGTAAATTAGCCAGTGTTCCCAGAATTATCTTACGTTAATTACTTTTAAGTAGACTGTCTGTAAATTAAAATGGCAGTCAAAGGATAACGGCGGCTTGAAGTTGGACGAAGGGGCGGAACTCCGGAAATAGTACTGTGGAATCGATACTTTCTACAAACTTCAATTCTAAAATGCGGATCAAAGAGAATCACTTAACTAAAAACATACACTAAAGCTGAAAAGTGGTGTGTTCCGTTTGGCTGAGATTCCTGAGAATAAGAAAGTAATGACCACAGAATGATTATCCCAGAAAACGAAAGTCCACCCAAAAGTAAACGGCGCCACCTAGGGATTGTTCTAACGGTCAATATAACACCATGACTCGACAAACGAATTCAGTTGCGAAAGGGTTAAGGAGCCGTTTGCCTCGCCCCTCCGGTCCACCCTATACAGAGCGTATACCCGAAACTTGAAAGATATCTCGCTGTTCTCTGCACTGCCTTTCGCTGATTTCGATCAGAACGAAATGAGATCTCAATTTGTTTTTCAGTTATAATGAGTCTGTGTCCCGTATGAAGAAAGTAAATAAAGCGAGCACCGGACCAAGAGACACGCACTGCACGATATATGCGAGGTATGTCCAGCAGCTGCCCGACCCAGTTATTGTTTCGGGAAATCGCCGCAGTTATTTATTTTAATTAGAACTACAGACGTGGACAGAGAAAGAAATACCAGACTCGGATATCAAGCTCAGAGACGGTGGAAAGTCATTACAACGTCGTGAAAGAGTATCATTTAATGGTGGTCTCTGGCTGAGGTTTTCTCCGAAAAGTCTATATGCGTGGCTTTATCCAATGTGCCTCAAATACCAGAATCAAAAACCAACAAAAGAGCATTATTTTTTATATTTATTCATCTTAATTATTCATTTTATCCAGCTCCGACAACCTGTAGGTTGGTGTTTCATGTCACCATGTGTAAAAGTGATTTTTCAGAAGTCGCTTGTTCAAAGGCTTTCTCCAAATTCCATTTACTTTTAACGTCTAACGTTTTAAAGTCTATGTGGCTTTATCCAATGTGCCTCAAATACCAGAATCAAAAACCAACAAAAGAGTATTATTTTTTATATTTATTCATCTTGATTATTCATTTTATCCAGCTCCGATAACCTGTAGGTTGGTGTTTCATGTCACCATGTGTAAAAGTGATTTTTCAGAACGTCGCTTGTTCAAAGGCTTTCTCCAAATTCCATTTACTTTTAACCGATGGCGGCATAAGCGTCGAATGTTTTTGGATTTTGAGGGAAGTTTTGCAAGTGTACAGTTTATAAAAAGTTCTGGTTTGACCCGAAATCTTGATGAAAATAAATATGGAACGACTTAATTGATTAATAGTCTCCCAAATGAAGCACTTTAAAATGCTTCACTTTTAATGGTGAATATGACCTTCAGTGCAGATGTTATTCACTCAAGTACACATATTTTGAGTTAGTCTGCAAGTGCATGTAAAAACGTTCTCTTTTGTTTTGAATGCAATATATATATATATTCATACACGCACACCTTTTCGTTTTCGGATTTAGCCTTGTGTGCTACAGATAAACATTCATGGCATAAAGACAACTTGCTCGATATATAACATGGGATCGAGTGACTGAGTGAGAGAGAGACTTACAGCTTATTACAACAAGTTCAGATCGTACTAGGTGATTGCTCCTGCTATATTATGGTCACGCTATACGACGGCCGGCTACTAGCTAGCCGGTTATAACTAGGACTGCCACTGAGACGCACCGGCCACAATAAGCAATATATATCCAGGGCCAAGTGCAAGCCGACTGAATTCGTGAATTTGGCTTTGTCTGGCGAGATGAAAATCGCGGAAACGTGAGCCATATAATTGCGAAAGAGCCCAGTTTAAAAAATAAAAAAATTTCAGGTAAATTGTGATTTCAGCTACTTGTTCAAAACATAATCGCTGGATTTTAAACTTTTTTATCTCTACTGATTTGCATGCTGAAACCAAAGCGAATTATTTTGCCAGTAAATTAGTCGTGTCCGATAGCCAGCTTGAAATCGTGCAGACTTTCACGAAATGCTACGATTTACAGGTAACATCCTTTAAGAATTTGCACCCAACAGTTGTTTATGAAGGGTCATGTCATGTCCGATAAAGGAATTGCAAACAGTGTCCCTTGCTTGAGATGGCACCTTTTGGACCAGCGTCATCTAAACGAAAATAAAATTGCCATTTTAGTGGAAACCAGACAACTATGGTGTTAATATTCACCGGTCTCAGTGTTAACACTCCTGAACTATGACTCCTGAACACTGTACTTTAGCTTTTGATCTCGTTGATTTCGTCGTGGAATATGGCACGTAAAACGATGATGGGTGATGAAGTTGTCCCTTGTTATGTCGCCCTGGAGCAAAATGAGTTATGTTTTTTTTAAATGATCTTAACAATTAATTGTCCGCTAGTAAATTGGGAGTTGCGAGATACTGTTAACAGATGGCGTTGAACCTGACTTCTCCTTTGAATAAAATAAGCTGTCAGTCATGTCCACCGGTCGTCCTTCGATTCGATCTTTCGTGTGTGTGTGTGTGTGTGTGTGTGTGGCGTTGATTGGCCTACATAACAAGGCTATCTATGCCTACGGCAGATTTATAGACAGATATAACTGGAAAAGGAGATAGACACAAAGAAGGGTTTCTGTGGGCCCGTTATTGTTACCTTTCCGTGTTGGGTGAGTGGTCGAAACGTAGTTTCTAGCGGCATGAACCGCGCCCCCGCCATCGACTTTGGCCCGTCCCTGTTTTTTTTTTTTTTGTTTTTTTTGGAGGTTCTCAATTTTTGACATTTTTGAAACGCCCCCGGCTTTCCCCCCCCCCCCCCCCCCAACACGCCTTCACTGGCCACCATGGGCGATTTCCTAACATTCACTTAACTGAAACGTTATCCAACAATGGTTTTAATTGTTGTTTGCACGACAATAAATATATACAATTACGCACACAATGAATAATTGCGATTTCAAAGTTCGATGACAGGCCGGCAGGCAAAAAGTTAGCAGCGACTATATTATCAGAATGGTCCTCTTAAGAACTTGTTATTATGAATTTGTAAAATGAACCTTAAAAATAACAAGTTACTTTTAATTGTGAAGGCAATTTTTGCATTTTTGCATGTATATTTGTTCTCAAGCCTTGCTTCATTACAAAATAAGAGATATCTTGTTTTAAAATAGCAAAGTCAATAGTGTTGTTTGGAATCCTTCAAAGTGTATCTTCGATGTTCGTGTCTCAGGAGGATGTCCTGTACTAATCATATCACCGATCGCCACTGAAAGGGGATATGTCTAATTTACAGATTAGGCGACGCATAATTATTTTTTGTCGAATCTGGCAGCACTTACAAGATTGGATATTGAAAAAAAAGTCGTTCTCATACATCTCATACATATAGATCTGTTGAGGACCTTGCGACCGACGTGCGTCGGAGTTAATTTCGTGGCCCATTCGTGGACACGCACGCAACTCGCATTGTATAGGCGCAACAGCGCAAGTTTTACCTTCGCGGTGAGAGTGTGTCTATCTCATTAAGTGCCGTGGGCGTAATTGCAATTTAGCAATTCATGCACTGACAGGTATTAAGTGCCGCCGGCCACCTACACCCGTGGCGGATATATCCGCGCGATTGTTAAATTCGCTGCTGGCGTCGACGCCATTTTCGAACCAGGGTGATCGTAAATTCGCACACTTCAGAGGCGACACAATTTGCGCATTCTCGAACAAATTTGTCGGTCAGTGTGTATTCAGTGAAACCAATTTGAAACTGGGGTTGCATTCGAGACGAGATGTTTATCGGTCTCGATTTTGGGATTGCCAATGCGAGGCAAATGAGATTGGTATCCAATTGAGGGTTTCTAATCTAAAGCCGAGGTAGGATGCACCTTGCATTGTTGTAAAGTGTGGCAACAGTTTGAATAAAAAATATTAAAAAATTAAGATTTAGGCAACCGAGACCATTCTCCTAGAACCGAGTATACTCTTGCGTAGTTCGCTGTCAAGGTTGTCGCGGAGTTCATGTTTGAGGACTACTGAGGTCACCCTAGCCACCAAACTATAAATAAATCTTATTATTTTTATAATGCTACCTTTTGATTTTGCTCGCGCGCAAGAAGTAGATATGGCGAAGGTGTTTAACGACTTCTGTCATGTTTTGCAAGACGGTTGCATCGAATTATTTTTTTAAACTGACAGCTGACAAAAGATGAGTTTTACGTGACGAACTCGTATAATATGAACCTGATATCTATGGTTTATATGATGCGTAAGATGTATCCATCCATCTAATGTATAGTTTAGGATTCTTTGAGCTGATTTTATTCTACAGAGTATCTGATCTTCTGGTTAATCTGGCACTGAGTTTGCAACACTGCGGCTGTTGTCATTCAGCAGCAGCATTGATAGTCTAGGATTTAAAATGTCGTTGGCCGCAAGCCTGTATGCGAGTGATGCGTGCAAGCGCAAACCAAACAGGTAAGATCTTCTGCGCATATTTATTTATGTCGGCGAGTTGAGATTAGGGATTGTAGTGCTATTGTCTCTGGAGGGCGCTGGTGTCTCGTGTGTCTCCAGCTTGGCAGAAGTTTAAGAATGAAAAACGTAGCGGTCTGCGTGTTTCACGATAGTAGTTTGACCCCAGTCACGGTGTAACCTTGCCGAGCTTGCTTGAGAGATCTCAAGTGTCATTGAAATTTTAGGAAAGTGGGCTTTCGAGATGGCAGACTATCTTCAAATTCGGATGACGTGCCCGAATGCTCCTAAAAGTGCAACGCGACCTCTTCAGCACATTCGAAATCAAAAGTGCAGAAGCACGAGCAGATTCGGATATATTTCAATGAATGTGTCTTTATTCACATCCGAAATAGTTAAGCACAATTGAGTTTAATCGAGCTTATACCACTATCGCCATCTGTCGTTAAAACATGTCGAAACACTCTCGTTACACAATGATACTTGAGCTCAATTATGATGGGTGAATCTGTATTCGAGAATTAAAAATAATATCTTGTCACACCGACTTTGTTCAGTGTATAAACGCACCCTGCTCTAACACGTTTGGATCAAGTATGCTTTGCACGTGCAACTAGAGCATAATTTGGTCATTTTCTTCGATAAAGGTAGCTTTGTTTCACGTGCCAAGCATACTTGATCCAAGCGTGTTTGAGCAGGGTGCGTTTATACACTGAACAAAGTCAGCGTGGCAAGATATTATTGTACATTCTCGAATACAGATTCAGCCATCATAATTGAGCTCAAGTATCATTGTGTAACGAGAGTGTTTTACGAGAGTATTTCGACGTGCTTTAACGACAGATCGGGAGATGGCGCTGGTAGTATAAACTAGATTAAGCTCAATTGTGCTTACGATTTCGAATGTGCACAATAGGTTGCGTTGTAGTTTTCAGAACTTTGGGGCACGTGATCTGAACTTGAAGATAGAGCCTGCGATCTCGAAAGCCCGCTTTTCCAAAATTCCAATGACAATTTATATCTCTCAAGCATACTCAAGAGGGCACCAGTGTGACACTGTCTTCGTTCTTCGACAAAAGCTAGTGAGGATGCTTGTCTTGCCCACGCTCCTTACTTGCATCGGTCGATAGATGGCGCCTCGCTCGAAGGCGCGGTAAGCTCAGCCCACGAAGGCACAGAGTGGCCTGGCCTGGCCGCGCCAGCAAAAACAGATGCACGATCAAGCAGAACCCGACCGAAGTCAGAAGAGTTAAGTCGATTAGACGCGGGAGAGAACGAAACGCCAAGAGACGCGCGTTTTGCAACGCAAAACTCGCTTTCATTCGACCGCGATTGGGCAAAGACGAAAGTTGTTTGGCCAACCAACGCCAAACGATTTTTCAATTTGGCAATATAGGTTATTCAAAGTTCCGTTACAAACGCCAACCTCCGTCCTTTGCGTTAATCCGCGAAGAAGTCTGAGCTGACAACTAACTGTTGGACATTATTTAATTATTTTCGTTTTTATTTTATTCAACGTCGAAGTTTTAATTTTACAACCCGATAACAAATTATGGGTTTGCTTTTCGTGATGGAATAGAGCAACGTTGATTTTAATTGCTTAGTTCTCGGATGGTGATTTAAAATTATTCACCAGGTGTTATATTTTTACAGCGCATTTTTTTTTCGTGCCATCGTTTGTGACTGTCTTCTATTCCGGATACTCCGATTGCAAAGAGCAAAGTTGATCTAACTTATCCATTTATCGTCGCTTCGCTTTCACGCCTGTAAGAAGAAAGTTCAATTCGTTTATGGTGACACCGGAAACAGCGATTTGGAATAAGTAGATGTTAATCTTCAATCTGATCGGCGCCTAATTGGTAAGCTATACCATTTAAGTGACGAGTTTTTCTAATTATCCAATTGTGCTGGTGGACATTGACTGGATACAATGCCACGCTTAATTAAGGCCAGATCTTTCTAGAAATGGACTACAAACGTTTTTAAGTGGAGCACTTAATGGCCAGCTCTCACGATTTTAATAATCCAGAATTAGAGAATGCGCACCGACATGAATAGGAAACGAAGCTGAGTTCCAATTCTTTATTGCAGAACTATATAGTAAACTCACTAATTAAGCCATTTTTGATACTATATTTAGTGTATGTCTGTTTTCTTCTTTTGATCTGATCTGTTTGAAATTTTGATACATTTTAGAGACTTTGATAAACCAGATTCACTAATATTTGGGTTTATTCTGCTTGTTACCAATGAGACGGATTGACCAGTTGTATTCCTTGCGATTAATGCATTACAAAACAAATTACATTACATGACAAATTGACAAATTGACAGTGATCGACTAGAAATTGATATTTTATTTATCAAATTAAGATTGTCTTTCATCTTGACATTTTTACTTGCAAACTCTCAGTAGACCAGTATTGTCTTGACTATCCATGGATTTATTTCAATGTCTACTTAAGACTCTCTTCCAATTTTTTAGGCCGTCATGTTTTTAAGTTTCTCTTCGAATTTAATTTTTTAATTTTCTCTGGCAACTCTAATTAAATCATGCGATTTTTATCAATTGTTATTTCAATATCACGACTATTATTATTTAATGTGACAAACTTAGAAACCAAATCTAGAAACATGTGAATTTTGCATTGAGCAATTCTCCACATTTTTGTGCATTCTTAATGATTTCGTATTCACTCCAACATGCAATCATTGTTGTCATTGCACACTTTGACTATTGGGGGAAATTTCTGGAAGAAGTCTCAGGTGGATTCCGGTTATGGGGGGGATCTCAGGAGGGGCGCCAATGTGGGAAACCTTTTCTGACGTAACCGAAACGTTGTTCTTGGAAAATGGGAGCGTAATTTGCATGCATGTCCCTGATGCAATGCATGTTTGATGACTTTACAAAAAAGATGTTGCTCACGTTTCGCGTACTACAACCACCGTGTCTGGATTATATGCCTAGTCTATAGCAGATATACGGATAGTGGAGTGTACGGTTTACGGTTTTACTGAGAAATAATTAACTTTGACCTATACGTCAGCAACAAAACCCCTTTTCAAGAACCAACGCATCCTTCTTTTTATTACATCAACCGTTATTTAAGTATGGCTAATTGTCTATGATAGACTACTTGGGGCTCTTTTAGTTTATCCATGTCTACAAACCAGATCAAACTCATTTCAAGCTCTGTGTGCGACTAATAAACGATAGTTTAAAACTATCGGCACTATATTCGATAGTTCTGCAATATGCCAATTGATTCCATGGTGCATCACCACGGGACACCAACAAATGTGATGCACAGAGAGTGAAGACGCATTTCAGGTTGCTTGACCTAAGTCACCTCGATTTATAGCGTTTTTAGGAATGTCTTAGTCGCGCATCGGTGAAGCCACAGATAAATCCAGTTAATTTACCAGAGCCATTTCTTCACTCTCCCTCTCTCTCTCACCCCTCAAAGTGAGTTCTCACTAATTCTTACCTGTCATATTCCATACGGTATGAAAATACTACACGAGTCTTTGCCATCCATAAATGGAATTACAGCTTAGGATTCAATTTTGTGGTTGGCCGATTTTATCTTCTTTTCATAATGGTTGTTGTGTGTGTGTGTGTGTGCTCAATTTGGTGAGGATGGAGTTCCATTTGATGTATCACATGCGCAACTCTTACATGTGTCGAAGCACGTAAATGATTATGGCGTGCCAATACAGAGTACTTTTCAGTGGACGCTCAAAAGTCAAGAGATTGAATACCAGTTATAGATTGCTGGTAATGAGCTAACACGTTTTCGTCATTTGGAAATGCAATTACTATCCCTCATCCCCAGCTCCATGCCGGCCGATTATTATGGTAATATACTCGAACGTGGGAGGACGACTGTATCGATCGATATCGATGCGTCCGTGTGGCCAAAAATACTAGTTTTACTGAGGACCGCAACAACCCCCAACAAGAGGTGGGTGTCCAAGGAGGCCCATGCCCCGCATTCCACTTCAAAGAGTGACTCAATATGTTTTTTTTTAAAAAGCCAAAGCGAAAATAGATAGGTTTTGAAGTCAAGTATAAAAAGATTTTGCGCACTTCCCGGCCAAGAAAAATTGCACAGAAATCTGACGACAACTTTTCAAACTATATGCGCTTCGGGCATATACTTTTAAATCATTTTGATCAATTTGTAGAAAAAAATTCATGTCCAAACTCTTTCTATGTTCGTCCCCGGGGGCAATATATAGGTTCGTTACGGTAATGGTTATGCTCACTAAATTTTAATCCGCCAGCTAGACCATCAATTACTTTTTTTATCTGTTATGAAATACAGAGTGCCTCTAACAGCGCGCTGAATGCGTTGTAGTACATGAAAGATGCACCCGTCTTCGACGTCTTTTTAAAACGACTTCACTGATCGTCACCACGTCTTCAATCGACAGGTCAACCAGAAAAGGTGAACGACGATGCAGATCGCAATAGTTCGACATTCCTCGCGGAGAAACGACAGTTATTTAAAATCGTACGTCAGTCGAGTTTGTAAAAACGCAACTACAGCTCAGATTTTGTGTTTGCTCGAGAGAACGACGTTGTCTACAACTGCACACTTGACTTGTAAACTGCGTAGACGAATCAAGTTTTTCCCAGTGGTTGCTTCTTCAACAGTCACCCCACTGGGTTGAGCCCGTTATGAAGTTATGAACCAAACCATGTTAACCGTCGTTTAGTCATCAGAAAGAAATAATTGTATGAGCTATCCTCTCTGAGTACTCATTCTTGCCTTCTGGGTACCCTCAGGTAGCGACGGTTATTGGCGCATTCCAGAAAATCAGTTGGCTCGGAGAACTATTAAATTATTCACTTATGAGGTGCAGCGTTGTATTTCTAAACAAAATTGAACTAATTTGTTGAATTCGACTTGAGCTTGAGGTTCATCTCAGTATTGCAGGACAAATGGATCGGGACTGCAATGAGATCATCTGCACACTTAAAAATGATATCTTAAAAATGACACATGTGTGGTCTCATTTTTCGATGAAATGTCGTTTAAGACAATTTG
>JAQGBY010005895.1:0-13927 GCA_034698785.1 Mycogona germanica | reverse complement strand
CAAATTCAGAATTTGATCATCAACTTGGTGATGACGAAAATAAGGTTTTCAGAAATCCTCAGTTGAGAACTTGATTTCCTCAGAAGTTGCTCCGAAGTTGATTTTGATTTTGAGAATGACCAAAATGCAGCCCCTGGGCGCGTCTAGACATTGGATCAATTTGATGGATCACATGCTGCGAGACGGCAATTCAGAGAAAGTCTAAATAATTTATATGTCGTGATCGCCGCATTTCTCAAACGGAATATTTAATACCGTTTCCATTCAATATATATTTTTATCTTCAATTTTCGGAGTAAAATTTACTTATGTTTGAAAACACCAAGAGGGGTACAGAAAATTCTATAGTACAGCGAATTTTTAAAAAAAATCACAAAGGATTGTGAAAGGATCGTTAGATGTGTTTTTACCAAACCTATTCGAGTCTTGGGGGTCTCCCTTCTTTGGTCGATACACCAGCGCCTTGAGTGGGCGTTGTAGGCGTGAGTCGACTTCAAATTTCCTGTCTGCCGGATCTGGGGGGGGGGGGGTGAGAGAGTCTATAAGTTGGACTGGTCGATTCGACCGAGGTGATTCGAAGGACAGCCCCCTCCTGACTGCTCGTACAAGGGCGCTCTCGGGTATATAAGCTTGCCACTTCAGTTTGCTGTCAGCCCCCATTCAATTGTCACTCTTGACATTTTCCAGTGACAGGTACACGGCGATCTGCGGAGTATTCTCGAGGCTCCAAAAAATCTCTTTCAATTTTTTTTTAATATCTTGGTTGTTCGGTGAAGTTTGGACGAAAACAAAACAGCACCTTGTATCATCCTGAATCTCTTTTGGCATTCTTGTGCCCATGTTCCCGATCGTAACACTGTGACGAAACAACATCTGTCTATGACCAAATGCTAAAATGTAATTGCATTTCAGAAATCATTTGCTATTACTAGTGCGTCTGGGAACAACGAAGGTGCGAAATTCGCATGATGCCAACCTATTGTTATTGTTGGAGGAGAACTTCACTGTACTACTTACTGTAGGTGTCGTCATTATATTTTCAATGGACGTCCCCGGTCTGTGGACTTGGGCAACAGATGCCGCTTGCGTGAAAGGGGGGATAAAGAGTTGTATGGGGGAGGGGAATTTTGGGCTGGGGATGCGTGGGGGGAGGGGTGTATGGGATGCGGTGTGGGTTAATGAAGTCCGGCGTGCGTTCAGAGGCGGGTTAGGCTCTGAAGATGCGCGGCCCTCGTGTGTGTGTGTGTGTATATGGAGTTTTGGGGGTTTTAATATAGGGGGGATGAGGGAGAGAACTCGCGCAGAATTGTTGCGGTTGAATTATGGGGGGCGTTTGAGAGCGCTGGCGTCTACGGACAGTCCGTGGCTGTGAGGGGGAGACGGTCACATTATTCCCCTCCCATCACTCCACCACTCCTCAGCTGTTCTGAACGCCATCTAGTGGGAATTGTTCGAAGCAGGATATGCCAATGGATCAATCTCCTGGGGGGGGGGGCTATAAGATGGTCTATCAACGGTGAACCTTCTAAACAAACATTTTTTTAAACGTGGATTTCTAAAGCCTAGTCGGGCATAGGGGGCAGCACCTGCCCCCTATGCCCGACTATGGGGCAGCACCCCATAGGGTCCGAATAGGGGGCAGCACCTGCCAAATCTGTTCCTCACTTCGCCACCTTTTTTTCTCTTCGCGGACTCAGTGATTCGCGTCCGCTTCAGCGACGTCAATTTGTCAAAACAAAATTTTATTGCGTTTGGATTTTTGTTCGGAATTATTGATTAACTTGTGTACTTGTACTGTACTGTGCGGTGAGTACTGTACGTCCTAAGTTTCCAGCCAATGTGCGAAGCTATATCTCAGTCTCTTTCTTGTAATTGGCAGCTGTAAAATAGAAATCAATTTTTCGTGTTCGGCAATCGATCGTTCAATAGCCGCAACCAAATTTGGCAATGAATTGTAATGTGGGTAAACGGTTTATGTTCAGTACATGTGCGCACTCCCACTCGTACGTGTGGATGTTACTCGACATGTACTCGTAATGTTCCCTCACCAGTGCAAGAATTGTGTAGGGGTGGGGGGAGATTCGCGTGATCGTATACCCTTCGTCTAATGCGAGGTGGTGTTTTTTTCGGTTTGGCCTCGGGCCAACATTTTCACACCTCCCCCCTCCCTCACCCTCACCACCCCTCGCCGCCAGGGTGGTTTCCACCCCCTCGCGTGTGCGTCTTGGGCCAGCCCGCCCGCAGTATCGCCCGCGTAATTTGGTCTACCTATTTCCGAAAGAATGAATGACTTTTTTGGTGGCTGGCCAATATACCGGGCGCCAAATCGAAAATGATTTTATTTGTGCGATCTCGCGTCTGTCACTCTCTCATTGTGTTCGTGGACGGCGGAGGCTCGGTCGGGTGTCCTCCTCAGACCGACGCGCCCATTTCCAAAGCCAGATCGGCATACTTATTTTGATTACATAACAAACCGCACATTTTATTTTTATTTTATTTTTATTATATTATAAAGTCGTGGCTTTATATCGTAAACACCGTAGAGAACAATTAATAGGTGGTTGAAAGGTTCAATTATCTTTTTTTATGGAACGTTTATTTAATTATGTATATTTTGTAACTGTTTTTGATTTGGCATTTTTGTTTTTGTTTGGTTTACATGTCACAGATTGACTAATTATATTTAACTCTTAAGCATCCTTCCAACTGAGTAGCGCGGTAGGATGCAATTTGCATTGTTGTAAATTGTGACAACAGTTTGAATAAAATAAAAAAAAAGTAACGTAAAAAGTAGGGCAGCATTTCGAGACGTGAATAATGGTATGCAAATTGTTCACACTCTTACAGGGAGCATGTCTATCTAAATAATTGCATGACAATAGCATTTTCTAATTTTAATCATTTTAAAACAACTGTTAAATCAACCGTTAAACTTCATACACGCGAGGGATCATTTCACGTTTGCTCCATGTGTTTTTCAAATGTCAGTTTGTTTTGATCAAACTAAGTTTTACATAATTTTGAGTGAGAGGTTTTAGTTAGGATGTCTGGATGATATATATCTGAAAATGGTGAATTCGGGATTACGGGCAATTACCAGTTCTAATTAAAATAATAGTAAAATATTATTTTAAAAGCTAATTCGCCACTCGGTTCGTCTTATTCATTCGGTCTGTCCTGAATTCACCATTTTCAGATATCATTTTGAGTGTCACTTTCCTCGTATGTGTTCGTTAGGCCCACAACAAAATGACATTTCCATGACGCATAATGTGAAATGTTCCTAATGCAAACTGGGATTAAAGTTGATTATGAATTTTTCGTGGACTTAATTCCTAGCCTGAATTGTAATGTGGAATTTGCACAAATCAAAAAACTTCGTAAGTATTTAAAAGTAATAATTCTTATTTACAAAAGTGACTATTTGTGCTCGTGTTTTGACTGAAGAAGTAGTTCGTGCGTTTTCAGACACTTCGATTTACGTGTGGTTTGTCGATTCAGCCGAAATCGATTGAGCAGCTGAATCGATTGAGATCCTGAAAAATTCGATCTTCGAATCGATTCTTCTGTTGATCCATCACTGTTCCACCGACTTTTTATTCTTCAAAATTGAGTCTCCTCCATACGTAGTGTATCAATGAAAATTACAGCGATTCGCAGGGCACAAATAAAAAATTTGGTCAAGACTAAGAAAAAGAAATTCTTTGTCGGGGAGTCGAACCTGGTTTTATCCGAACGACGAATTGATCAGCTCGATACCGACACCCCTCCCCCCACATTAAGAGTTTGGACAGCCATTGTGTACAGGATATCGATTTGGATGAACTTGCGGGGCTGGATCCAAATTTATTGAAATATACAAGGCTTCCAAAAACTTCCTATCTGGAATAACGATCTGTGGCTAGCCGCAAATGGTGTTTGGCACTGCCAAAAACTCGTCTCTATTCGGAAGCGCCGATTTAATTGGCCTAGCCGTCGTTCGACGATCGATACGCTATCTCTCCCCCGCTCTTCCCCGATTCCTCCTGAGCGCCGCAACTAAACCGCGGCCACCATCACCCCGGATTTCGACGAAGGACTTCCACGTGGTTGGATCTCAGGGCCTCGGGAGGCCACATCCAATGAACGAGCTATATCCCTAATCGCATGTTCAGCGCCCAGTCCATTGACAACGGCATCGAAGCTCTCCCGAACTTAAGATTTAAAAGAAAGGTCAGATTGTAAGAATTCCAACGAGGTGTATGGTTTTCAATGACTGTTGATGATGGACGAAAAGAGATGCTGCCGCTCTGGGGGGAAATGTTGGATTCGCCTTTTTCTCACTAGATAGCGTTGTGAAACAAATAACCCAATTACAGTATTAGTACAGCGATCACCCCCCACTCCCTCCAACTCAGTTCCAGCTTTATAGGATTTGGCAACAATGCCCCTCTCTGTTTACCTAAGCAGATTCATATGAGGACCTTCGTGACTGGCGCTGGTTACTTAATAGTCGCATGGCCGATACCTCTTCGCGGTTTTCCATACGCGCACACGCCTCCGAAGTGTTTCTAATTAAATCTCGACACACACACACACACACACATACACAAAAAATATATATCCCATTCCCTCCACAACCCCCGCTGTTTATCGGATGGCGCATCAATTATGTCCACGCACGATTTAAATTACCGGATCGTTTTGTTTTACGGCGCGTGTAGCAAAATCGCGATTTCTAACGCGACCCGGCTTCGTTTTTACATAGGTATCGCTGTTATTCCTGAGACCTCGTTGGTTGGACTTTGGTGCTGTGCAGAGGTCTAGTTTGACCGGTGTATTGTGTGATTGCCTCGTAACACGGGGACAGCAGAAACATACTGGACCGCCACCAGGCCTGTGTTCCTTCTCGCCATAGGCGTGACGTCAGCATCTGCTTGATACTCGGATTCCCGAGGAAGTAGGCGCGCGTTGGAAATTCTCTCGTGGCCCAACCTGAAATGTAAATCAGGCTTAACTTGTGATTTTGAAGAAATGTAGTGCACAATACTTTCTATGAAGTCCACTCTTCGTGCTCATGAATGTTGTTTCTGAGCAAGAGTTGTATTGACGTCACTCAAGAAGAAGGTAACTTTGTTTAACCTAGGCTGCCTAGGAAAGGGATCTTTAACATGTCCTGATATCGTCCAGGTACGGGTCACAATTTTACTTCCAGAGGAAACTTCCTGAAAGAAGGCGTGCGAAGGAATTTCTCTCTGCAGAAAAATTCTGAAGGTGTTGGCCGGAATCGAAACCGCGATACAGGCATTGAAGGAAAGCCACATTAACCATTACACCACTCGACGCCTCTGTGTTTCAAATTTGAACACATCTTTATTGCAAAGAACACTCGACGCCTCTGTGTGGTTTTCATACGAAGTAGGAACAGTGAGTGGATCGAATGGGGCATGTGTTGTCCTCTAGTGGCGGGCGAGTGCAACTTTATACTTCGGTTTCTCACAAACTGTGTTTTATTGTGTGGGGGATGACATTGTCGGTTATATGTGCTCGGCCTTATCTGCCTCATTTGGTATGTAAGCGCTCCAAAAATGTGAACCCACTCGGTTGCGTTTTATTCGTTGTCCTCGGTCGGGCTCGGAAATTCGGTATAGGTCATCTGGGTGATGTCGCTTGGGGGGAGGGGTGTATATGAATTCCCCTTTCTGCGTTACATCGGACCCCGAATATCGGCAACGGAATGCTGGAGCGGGGTGCGGTTTGGAATGGGGGTGGACATCGTCATGTCGGTGGACAGTGCATAGGGTGAAAGAGAGAAGGGTTGACCATTTGGTGGGGGGAAGAGAGGAAGGGGGGACTGACTGAAGATATTGTGTCCATATATTCTGGTTATGGTCGCCGCGGCTGCATTGATATTGAAACTAGGACAGAGTTTCTATATAGGGTGAGACGAAAGTCCTGGCCTTTTCACCACTGAGGCAAGTTCCTTCACTACGACAGTATTTTTAATTTTATCACTGTACTGCAAAAGTACACTTCAGTGAATTAAAAATAAATAAAAAGCAGGACATACAATCTGTGTCATCTTATGAGAGTCCCCAAAAACCGAGGCAATTAATGAGTTTCAAATTTAACCCAGGAATTGTATTTTGTTGATACATTTTGACAAGTTTTAGGCAATGTTTTTCAGTTTTAAGTCACGGTTTTTTCAATGTAGCAAAATAATTATCTCAGGTTTGCGGCTCTCTTTAAGACAAATAAATGTCTTATCTTTGATATCTTGTTTCTGCAGTGCGTGGACACAATCTAAAAGAAACTAAATCTGTTTCGTGTGTTTCAAGGTTTTTTATTACTATAGGGGACGCTTTGCTTTAACACTAGGTGGCGGTCATATTTCGGAAGTGACGTCAATTTGCTGTTGCGCCGCTAGAGACCATGTGGGTCCACGATGGAAGTTGTGGGTAGTACCTTGGTTGGAACTCGATTTTAACTAAATGCTGACCATTGCAATATGAAATTAGCCGCTTTAAGTAGTGTTTTTTCTTAATACGACGTCTGGTAGAATGATGTCAGATGAAGACATATTTAATGTGAACTGAAATTGAGCCCGTACGTCGATTATTTAGCGTGTCTCGGGTGTCGAAACTTTTGTCTCGCCCCGCCCGACTAGACCGGGGAAGGGGGGGGGGTGGCACAGTGTACGAAACTTAAGCAAATATTGAACCGCCAAGAAACCGATAAGAAGATAGAAAGAAAAAGCAAACCGACGTGTTCGGCAGATACTCGAGAAACCCTCCTTGTGCTTGGAAGCGCCCGAGTAAAGCGGATAAGAAAAGCAGAGGAGCGAACAAACATACACGAAAAGATAATTGAAAAAGCCACCGAGGAATTTGTACGCACACACACACACACCCCACACTATGGTGTGGTGGCATTTTATTAAGTAGACAGAAGGCATGATTAGTCAAGTCTCGCTACTACTCATAGTTGGCGAAGATTTATTTTTAAATTGTGCTGAGTGGAACCAACTCAGGACAATACGTCATACGTATTCTTGTACACGCGATGCTTAGTCCCGGATTCGATTCCCGCCATTTTCCGACCATTCTATCGTAATTGCTGGGTCATTCATATATTGTTGATAATTCTAATTAATCTACAATAGCCGTTCATGGAAACGTATTTTACTGGTAGAACTGGTGGCCTAAAGTCGTGACGTCACTGGTCAGTTTCTACCCAAGTTCAGATATGTCGACTCACACTAAACCGCGCTTAACGAAACTAACGGAATTAACGTTTTAAAAAAATCGAAAAATGGGATTCGAACCAGTTTCCCCACAGCTCGTCGCCCGCTTGAAAAATGTACACTTCGTTTTCCTTCAAATACATTCTAACCTCGTGTTTCATAGTTCCCGCTCTTGTCGATAGATGGCGGCACAACGTCACCAGAACTTTCTGGTAGAACACGACGCCATCTTGTCTCCCGGGAGCGTCATGCATTTGAGATGGCGCCACTCTAGCGCCATCGACGGCGAACAACAGAACGATTCGATCAAACACCGCCACTTTTTTTTCGCCAGGGCGGCGCTGCAATCTGTGAAATGTGTAAGCTTTTAAAGCCGCTGACTCTTCACAGCTCAGGATTTGTGCCTAGGAGGAAACGAAACGTGTGGGGTCAGGACGACGACAAAAAAAATGAAACTTGACATTTTTATTGTAGTTTCTTTTTTCTTTTCTTAGGTTCTTTGGTTAGTAGGCTGGCGACAGTAATTTGTGTTGATATGGGAGACACGTTCGGAATGGAGCTAAATTCATGGGGCCATGTTTAAGAAGAAAAAAAGAAAAGAAAAAATACGTTTTTGCAAGACGGAAAATATGAAAAGACCCGAGTTAACCCTTTTTTGTCATTTTGTCGCATACACTCTACGTTTAGAGAACGAGTTTTTTATATCTGGTGTGGAAAAATATTCTTTGTCTGGAATTTTTTTTTTTGGTTGGTGACAGGTAGCATTGTGAGCAAATGTCGTCGCCTCTATTCACTGTCGAGTTTCCGTGACTGGAGAGCTTAATGGAAGAGTTAATCAGCATAATTAAACGAAAACAAGAAGATAGAGAGCGAGAGAGAAAGAGAATCGGAAATCTTTTCGAGATCGCAGTAACAGCTCTAAGCTCTTCCGCTCCGTGGTCTGATAACGTCGAGTGATGTTCTCGTTCATTCAATTAAAGTGGCGCCGTCGAAAGCGGAAGTCTCTCAAATTTACATTCATCTTTTGTTTCAGTGACGTTATCTGGTTAGCTTAGGTGTAAGTTAGAGTAGTCAGGTTAGAATAGGTAAGTTTGGATCGATGGAACCTATAGAATTGATTGGTTAAATTGGAGCAAATGTGTTGGGTTGAATTGGATAATGAATTATTAATTCATGAATATGAATAGTTGTAGGAAAACACACCCAACAGGAGCTCTGTCTCTATCTAGTAGAACTTCCGTTAAAGTAGATGTTAAATATTTGTGATTTGCTAAATGCCGAATTGTTGAGCTACTGGATATCCTATATTATAAAACTAAAAATCTCATTTAAGCATAAAATTTGACATACCGTTAGTACATCACCATAATTCGCTAGCGACGGAATTTCAGATCTCAATTTTCAATATTTCATAATAAAATAACCGTTACCAAATTCTGGATAATCTCCCATTCGCTTCAAACTTAAAAAATGGCGTCCCCACATCAAAAGCATGACGTCGTCAATTTCACGAGACAAACAAGCAAACCAGATAAGAGATCCAACCAAGCATACCAGATAACAGTTCCAACCAAGCACACCAGAATACAGTTTCCGTGAATAAATATAAATTAAAATAACAATATTAAAAACATAAAATAATCAAATAGATATTTTTAAAAAGATTCTTTTTCAATCTTTTCTTTTCAAATTTCAATTGTCAAACGTTTGGAAATCCTAATTTTTTTTAAATAAAAATAACATGTCGAGGCACCACTGCATGACGTTATTACAGCACATGAAAATTCGAATTTTTCAAAATGTCTAAAATCACAAAGCTAGACTTTCAGCTTATTTTCGTTGAAACCTACCTTATCCAAGAGGATGATTAAAAAGATGGCAAATGTCGGAAGCGCTAATGAATGATTACGTATGTCTTCATTTATAAATGTGGGGGGGGGGGTAGGTGTTAAACGTTTTCCGTTGTCATGGAATGGGGCCTCCGAAAA
This sequence comes from Mycogona germanica, assembly GCA_034698785.1. Lineage (NCBI taxonomy): Eukaryota > Metazoa > Arthropoda > Diplopoda > Chordeumatida > Chordeumatidae > Mycogona > Mycogona germanica. The sequence continues at coordinate 4,717 of JAQGBY010005895.1, read as the reverse complement.
TAATTTAGTAATTCATTTTTTAAATGATTGGTAGTAAAAACGAAAAATGTTATTAAGAAAATCGTTAAAACTGAGTAAATATTTTTATTTAGATAAAGGAAATCTCTAGTTTAATGCAAGTTATTGTATTCCGACAATAACATGCATTTTATTGTATTTCAGATTAACAATCAGGTATCTTAATTTTTATTATTTTTTGGGTTGAAATCTGATTAAATATGTAGGTGATACTGTTTTTTCCCGAATACACCAACGTCTAGGAATACGTAAAGACGTCCTATCCTCGCCGTACATTTACAATAAATTGAACGAAGTGTTGAAGTAATTTACTGGCGAACATTTTATTTCGTTGCCGACACGAAACAGTAGATGAAACTTTTTTCTAATTTTTTATATTAAACATAAATCCCATTTACCTTCTTGCGCGCGTCGACTGCGCGCTGATCCGTTTGCAACCATTTCCGGGTGGCCTCTTAATTAAAACAAGATGTTACCTACGCCGAGCGCTCCCAGCATAATTGATGCGCAGATGGGCCTAGTGATGAATTGTGGGAGACATGTCTTTAATATTTCATTTTTATATACTTTTTTCATCGCTCTCTCTCTCTTTCTCTCTCAGTCTCTACGTTGCCGTCGAAACGCCAGACATGATTAAGATCTAAAGCGCAACTAGAATCGTCCGCCCTAAAAATGAAAAAGGATCGTCGAAATCGGGCATATACGAGTAGGCCACAATAATAATGAAAGTCTTTCGGCTTTAGGGTCTAATCATTTTTGAGAGGATTTCTTACAAGTAGGTCAGCCGTATTTTTTAATGCTGAGCGATGAAAAGCCACCGGAAGCGATTTCATCTCGTTTTATGCCGTTGCAATTTGCTCTCTCATTTTGCTGTTCATGATCTAGGTATCATTTTCTGGAACACTTTCGGAAGTCATAAGATCACCAGATCCTTTCTCTCTCGGCTGCAGATTATAAAATACTAGCGTTTAATCCTAGTGGGGGGAGATGTGGCGAGCACGGGTTCAATTCCCGGTCGAGATCTCTGGACATTTTCGACCGAGAGACATTCCAGAAACCTTTGCGAGTAATATTAGCAGGCGCTGACGTCACTGATGCGGTCGAGAGTCACTGACGTCACACCTATGGCGAGGAAAAGAGGTCTCGAACCGACGTGAGGTAGATCACGATCTGACAGATGCTGTCCTCTGGTGTGGCACATTGCTGCTGCTGCCCCGTGTTGCCAGGCAATCACGCAATGCCCGTCTCACGCGCGCGGTCAGACCAATCCACGCCATTTCATTTCCGTGTCATATCGATCAACATCGATGCTTTTGCAGTGTGCGCTGTGCGAGCTACGATGAATCGGCCTTGTCCCCCCGCAAGGTTGGGTTCTCCGAATCGAGGTCGTCTACGCCGATGATGGCCTTTGTTGTTGCGTGTGCTGAGGGGAAGGGGGAGGGGGAGGGGGGGGGGGGTTCGGCGGCCAGGTGTAGGTGAGGTGGATGGGGGGTGGGGGTGGGGTTGGTTCAAGGAAACAAGAGTCTCTCCTCGAGTTTTGAGCGAAGAGGCGAGCGCGAGCTATTGGGAAACTGCCAATCACCCGCCATCTGTTGTGTACGCGCCGGCGAACAAGCTCTTGTCAAAGTCCGTTCAACCCCCTCTTCCACCACCCTGTACAGGGGATCTATGTTCCAGGGGATGTAAGCGGGGGTAGGGGGGGGGGATTGAGCATCGAAGCGCCAAACGTCCAATAATATTTTCACGGCTGCCTCGGATCTGTCTGAGCGAACCCCAACTCGCCTCGCCGTCGATGTATTTCCCGGCCGCGACGACCCTTTCCCAATTATCGATCATCCGTTCCTGGTTTGTGAAAGACGAAAATGGACTGGTTGCATTTCCCCCAGCAGCCATCAGGCGATGCGGCTGTTACGCCGGTTTTTTTAAAATTCTCTATCGGTCGAAAACTTGAGAATCGCAGGGTTTGGAGTCGATTTCCCCGGCACACTTCACCCGGTGCGCCCCATCTGCGGTGCGGCTAGTGGGCCGGCTCTGGCTGTGACCGGTGGGGTACCTGCGTCTCAGCTGCACCAATCAATTTGACGCACCACCAATCAGCCGCACAGGTCATGGGACGCACCGAGTCAAATTTTCTTAACGTTGATGATTCCTAATGATGTCATTGTTTTTTTCTCCAGAAATGCTGTAAATATTACTTTACTCGGGAGACTCTGTCGAGACTGTCAACAGAAACAGCCTACGTGACCACCTTTCCTAAAAAAAAAATGAAATCTTGGAGTCATAGAAAAATATTGTATTAAATACGAGACATGATGTATCTTGTGATGAGTGAAGTCGAAATCATCGAAGCGCCATTTTGGAAGTCTAACCGGTTCTGAACAGTCAATAAGAACTCGACTCGTTCAGTTAAACTGCCTTTTTTGTTAGTATTTATTCAAGAAACACTTCTGGTGATCACGTCATTGTTGACAACAGTCGTGGTCAATTTCAATTTCGTCTGATCCCGATTAAGCAACATTTTCGATCACTCTCCAAATTAACCCGAGCGTTGAAGGTTGTCCAAGTGACCACGTCACGTCCTCCATCGACCGTCCTCCTGGTTCACTCTGCCACCGGGTCCATCATCCGCTTGTCGCTATTTCTACAGGCTGCCATTGTTCCAACATCGACCACCGAGACCCCCGTCTCAGTCTACCAGGAACTAAGACCGTGAATAGAGAGCGCGGCGCCATCTAGCGTGTCGGTTCTGAACCCTGAGCCTCGACGTCTTGCCCACCCACCCTCCTCTCCCTCCTTAGCAGCCGCTATATCGATCGACCCAGATTCCGGGCAGAGAGATCGATACTCTGGTTGCGTCAAGTTGCCGCCGTCTGACACTAGATGTCGCTACGTGTTCCGACGAGTGGTGGCGGCGTCTGGCGCTTTTAAAGGTGTCCGGTTTGGGGCTGGACGAGAGAGGGAGCATCACAAAATTCACGAAACAGATGAGTTGGAGTTTGCTAAAAATAGTTCGCCTTCGCTGAACAGCAAGGAAAATTCAAGACATTCACGACAAAATAAAAATGTTAAGTAATAAATGTCATGGAAAATTAAAATTTGTAAGTATTGAAATTTCATGGAAAATTAAAATTTGTAAGTATGAAATTTCATGGAAAATTAAAATTTGTAAGTATGAAATTTCATGGAAAAAATAAAAGTCAAAATATCGCAGTTGAGAATCGCTGATGTCTGTCACAATGACAGTCACTAGTGAGGTTCCGTGATCACGGGTTCAATTCCCTGTCGAGACTGCTGGAATATTTCGGGCGATCGAAATTCCAAGACGCGAATTCTTTCTTGGGAATGTGAGCGTGAAGCAAGCGCTGACGTCACTGGGGGGGGGCGGATATGTCAGGTGACGTGGTGCCTTCTGATGGCGGGCGAGTATTGTTACTGCTGCCCCGTGTGGCGATGCAATCACACAATGCACCGGCCAGGATGTCAGATCTGTAGCACTCTTGAAGGGTTTTTGATAGGGTGGACGTCTGTGTGATTGATAGTAAATCGGAAATGGTGAATTCGGGTGCTGTCGACACCCGAATTCACCATTTCCGTTTTACTGTAGCACTCTGTTCGAGTGGTGGTGGTGGTGGTCTTGCGGATTGCTCTTCGGTCCACGAAATTTCTTCTAAGAATTCTACGCCCGATCCCACTTTTGGCTTTCTCCCAGTTCGCTAGGATCCCGTTTTAGGCGAGCCAGTGTAGAAAAGGCCGCTCCCGAAGATGCGAAAAGGCGCCGCTCGGTTCTCGAAATCCAATTTCACATCCCGTTAATAAATGGGTCTCGTGGGTGGGGGAAGTAGTAGGAAAATTGAGTGAAGGGAATGGGGCCGACGTTACGTGCATTGGATAGACGTCGAATAAAAAGTAAAGGAGTTTGGGGCCTCAATAAAAGAGTGCAGTATCACGTTGCGTCCACATACCCCAAGTCGTAGAAATTTCGGATAGAAATTTTACACTGGATGTTATGGAAATACCGTCCTAGGCAACGTGATATTACATCATCGTCGTCAGGAATGCGCTTCAGTATACTGCACTTCTAAATGATGCCTTTTTCGCTTTCATTTTAAAAATAATTTCAATTTCAAATCAGTAATCTTAACGTATAAAATTCCAAAATTCACAGATTTTATGAAGATAATTCTGTATATTGACTTTTTTATTATTTGTTTTGATTTTAATATATCCAATCTTTTGCCGTTGATAAGTCCATAATGCGTTTCAATGGCATGGGTCGTAAAATTTGAAACAAGCTTCTTATTCCGTTCGGGAGTTAATTTACGAACGGCTTGACGAAATTGAATAAAATTTTAGCTGCAGATAGTTCCTCAAAGTTGTAGGCTAGTCACGAAATTTCAGATCTCGATTTTCAGTATTTCTCGATAAATTAGCCATTCAAAGTTTTAAAAACAACAACGCTTCGCCAGAAAATCCAAATCCAAAAGTCTCCACTTCTCCAAAATTGCGCTGTCGCTATCACGTGCTACCAATGCTGCCAGTCACATTTCCATATTTTCTATTTGTAAATCGTTCACTATTTAACAGATTCGGAATAAAATGCATTCGTGTTTAACAGATTATAATATACAAGAGGGGTTCCCGGCTTTGCCTGGGTTTGCAGTAACCACCAATGAAATAAAAAATTAATTGTTTAAATTTA
>JAQGBY010005894.1:0-13929 GCA_034698785.1 Mycogona germanica | reverse complement strand
CTGTGATTGGTAGATTTTTGCCACGATTTTTTTGAAAAGTGAAAACGCGTTATGTCGTCATTGCCGGTGGTATGCGGTATGTGGTAATTCTTGGTCGGTTAAAGGGTTGGGAAGAATCGTTGCTGAAAGTGTCATTTTCTTTGTTTCAGATATTGGAGATCTCTAAGCAATTTGGTGGCCTCGCTGTTAAATTCCATGCGATCTATCGCCAGTCTTCTACTGTTGTTGTTTCTTTTCATCGTGATCTTCTCGCTGCTGGGCATGCAGGTGTTTGGTGGCAAATTTAATTTCGAGACGGACGAGGGAAAACCTCGCTGCAACTTCGACAGCTTCTGGCAAGCGCTGCTCACTGTCTTTCAGGTAACGAATCCATTTTATGTTTCAATACGAGTAAAAACGCTGAAGCTGCATAAAAACCAGTAATTAGTTAATTAGCATTTTCCTTTCAGTCGCTTCACTAGTTCAGTCTTTGGCAATTGCCATTTTGAAAAATCGGGACAGGAAAATAATCCTAAATTTGATTTTCTAACCAAGAGAAAACCATTTTGATGTTGATGGTGATGGTCTTAGCTAACATGATAAACATGAATAGCTAAACATGAACGCACTTTGCAAAATACATGCTAATTGAAATTAAAACTTTCCACATTCTGAAAGCTACTTTATATTAGCTTTTTATAATTGTCGTACAGCTGTAGCTATGTTCCAGGGTCTGTCAATGTGTTATATGTTTTTAGTCAAAACAATACCTCTTTAATTTAAGATAATTAACATTTGCTTAAAAATACAATAAATATTTACAATGTAAGGCAAAAATAAGTAGGACTCAATAAAAACAATCACAACTTTGTGAAAAATGATTCGATTGACTGAAATTTGGCTCCTATACATATAACAATAGTAATGGATGAAAAATTAATTTTAAAATGGGCTCAAAATGTTTTCCGTTGACCTTGATACAAGCCCGGAGTCTAACGCGCTATTCTTTGATTGACGAATCGGTTATGGATTATGCGCTGGTTGAGTTCAATCCAACTTTTCTTAATTCGTAGTTTCCAGTACAGGTTGTACTGGTTATCCTGAAGAACTCTCCACTGAATTGTAGTCCACTCCGGTACAGTCAAGTCCGGACTGTTTGGTAACCAGTGGTTAAGTTTGGAATCCTATAGGAATACAATCCAGTGGAGAGTTCTCCAGGAAAAGGTTTACAAATCGAATATTAACAATTCAAGAAGACTTCAAACTTGAACTTCAATCTCCCTTCTTGGTACCTGACTTGGCTACGACGAGTCGTATAATACTTAAAATCTCTTAAATGTTTCTTTCCCTAGATTTTAACCGGTGAGGATTGGAACGTTGTCATGTATCATGGAATTGCTGCCTATGGCGGCGTGGGATCCATTGGAATTTTAGCCTGTATTTATTTTATCATTTTATTCATCTGTGGTAATTGTATCCTTGACCAGTCGCAAATATGCCCAACTCTAATGCCAATTTTGTTCACTAATATGCATTCATAACAAATAATAATTGTAAAACGGAACAGTTGTAGCTCCGGAAGAACTATTAATTTTTGAATATATCCCATCTTCCTGATTATCACTGCTATTCTTGTTTCCCCTGACCAATATAATTCAGACATTTTATTAAACGTCTTCTTGGCTATCGCTGTGGACAATCTGGCCGACGCTGAAAGTTTGACGGCCATAGAGAAAGAGGAAGAAGAGGTTAGTTGTTACTCTTGTTTAATGTACATGTAGCTTCGGGGATATTCATTGTTATTTTTTAAATAAGCAACGCATTGCGTCTAGAACACGTCTAGAATACACGAATACATTGAATAAAGTATCTAGGAATACGAGATTTAAGATACTCGTTTTTTATGTGTTATTCTGTAAAATGTTTTTAGGTTCCAATCACAGTAGTGTATATCTCACTGTGTCAGGGACACATTTTCACCAGTACCCCGGGAATCGAACCCACGACCGCCGAGCCACGGCCAGTCGCAATACCGACTGTGCTACGACGATCTTCGGTTAATTTCCGAGTGTTTAGGATTTAAGAAGTCTTGGTGCTTAATATAACTTTGTCTCTGTGACAGTCATTAGAATTATTGCAGTAATGCAGTCTGAACATCGTCACTAATGACGTCACGTCTGCCCAAGTGTTGTGACGATACGTGGCACACGAAATGCTAAATATTTGAAAATCCGTTGTTTTCACATTTTCATCATTAATTTAGATGCAAATATGACTCGTCGTAGCCCAGTCGGTATTGCGACTGACTGTGGCTCGGCGGTCCCCGATTCGATTCCCGGCGCGGGCTCTCGATAATTTCGATCCCTGTGTACTGGTCGTACCCCTCGCACAGTGCCTAAGCACCTTGAGGGGTTCCGAAACTCCTTTAGTGCGGTTGACAACAGTGAATTTAAAAAATCCAGCAATGACACCAAACAGGAAATGTCTGTGAACTCTTTTATCTTGTCATCAGTTAAATTAAAATTACAACACCATATTGATTTTTGGTAGGTTTTATGATTTCTTCCAAAATGTACATTGCGTGATTTCCAAGCAATATGCCATGAAAAACAATATTTTTATATAATTTAAATGTAAAAAATGCTTGATATTAAAAATGCAGATATATTCTATTTACGGTAAATTGTAGAGCATCAGAATGTTTCCCACGTTCGACGTTTTCTTGCTTTGAGCAGCTTGTTTGCATATGTTCATTCTCAAGTGTTGATGCACCATTGCCTCCTGTTTCCTGCTCGACTAGGCCAAAGAACGCAACAAGTCTCGTAGCGGTACGCCCAATCACGAGAGCTCAGACAGGGGCGGCGGCGAAGGCAGAACTGATGATGGGGGAGGCGGCGACGACAAGACGAATGAGGCCAATGGGGACGAGCAGTTGAAGATCGACATGTCCCAGATGAACCACAAGCCTAGCCTCCTGCCACGCAAGTAAGTAGTCGACATCTGGTTTTCCAAGTAGTTGATACCACCATTCAACTGCAATGACCCTCCCATTGAGGGGAACACTAAACTGGTCTTTTGACCCCTGACACAGTCCCCTGGAATGCATGTGGGTTGATTCTGTGATTGTAATTGGGACCACTTGAGTGGCGATCAACTGAATGGTTCCAATAAAATGTATACCATTGAAAATCATGGGCTCACACCCTTTCACCAATACAATAATTTAAAGCCGATACATTATTTTTAAAGGTTTGCTCACCTTTGATGTTTTCTATGCCACCAACGTTTATCTCAAATTGCGTGCTGCTGCCAGTGTGGTACACTTCAGATCAGGGGATGAGACACATAACTTGACCACACTTTGAGCATCAAACTCTGGTTTCTTGTTGGTGTATCTTGCCATCTTTCTTGGACAAAACAAAAGATGGCACACTTTTTTGTAGGAGTTGTCTTTTCAACGAATTGCTGGGATATATTCAGGAAAATGTCATTCCACCAGCCTGTTAGATCACCGCGTGCCTTTCTGTGTAGTGTTGTCTTCTTTGAAATTTTATTCAATTGTTTTGGCCAAGCAATATGAAAGTTCAACAGGTGTTTGGAAGGGTCTCTATTTTTTTTAAAGAATGAAAGCATTTCAGACACAGCCAATCATGTGGCAAAACATATCTATAATATATATTTTCATCTTCCACCTGCACAAGTCACATTCTGGCCAACACAGTCCAAATCGCCCATCTTGTGGATTGGGATTTTGTTTACCTCCTAATTTTTCTTAGTTCCAAACTTAGTGTTGTGGATTGTGCTGATTAGATGAACGCTTTTTTTTGTCATGCCACATGAAGTCATTTTGGCTTTTGGAAGCCATCAAATTTCACCATGTTCTAATTTTATGGATTTCAGTTAAGGTGGCATGCCCTTCTGGTCTAGGCTCACTTTTCTGTAGCTGTCTGTCTTAACCACAATCAGTTGTTCACACAAATCTGGGAACATGATGAAATTGACTGTTGTTTTGATTGGCTGGATTCCTGGTTTTGAAGTGGGCTCGTCAGTGTCATTACAATTTGACTGGTCAGAGGAAGGTCACTGTACTTGTCTGAGAGTGGCATCTGAGACGTTCTGGTGTACATGATATATTTATTGTACATGATGTATTCAGTGCCAGCTTTACACAAGATGTAAGATATGCCAAATCTGGCATGTTTCAAAGGAAGATATTGCTTCCATGACAAATTTCCCATGTGTAACATCAAGCTTTCATTTATGCAAATCTTCTGTTCCAGTGGCGTGCACAGTGTCTGTTCACAAGGGCAAATATTTCTTTAATGATTTTGAACACTGACCAAATTTTGCACATTTTGACCAACTTTAGCAGTTGCACAATTATCAAGAAAATGAAGACACTTGTTAATCATACCAAACCGATTTTCTGACATTTACATGAGGAAGAAAGGTGTTGACGATGTGGGCCTGGTTGTTAAGTATCATTCCAGCTTGGACTTGTGGAGCAACACCTGTCCAATGTGTACCCAAAATTCTGAAACAGTGACAGGGATAAAATGGAGCATTCTGTATTTTAGGTGCAGTGTACTTGACAAATGTTGAGTGACATGGGTACCTGTGTGCTTCTTTGGTAACCAGGTTTTGTAAGATTGACCAGTACATCATCTAAAAATAATTGGAGCAGTTCACATACATCAATCACCAAAATTATTTACTTGGACATTTAATCCGGGTTGTCCAGTGAATGGAGATAGTGGTGGCACAGCTGTTTCATGGCCACCTTTGCACCAGGCCTTGGAGACACTTATTATAATCACTTTATCAACACTTTCTCTATCAGATACAGAACTGCCGGCACTTTTTAAACCACTGTTGAATGAGATGGACTGTGGTTCGGCGGTCCCGAGTTCGATTCCCGGCGCGGGCTCTCGATTATTCGATCCCGGGATACTGGTGAAAATGTGCCTTTCACATAGTGCCTGAGCACTGAGAGGGGTACAGAATCTTCCTGTTGTCATATGAGTTAACAGCCTCAAAATTATACTCACTGGCACTTTTACATAAATCCAATTTCTGGGCACATTTTTGTTACAATCAATCAATAACATTTTCGGGGTAATGTGTGCACACGTACAAATGAGCAAAATGTTACCAAAATTTAACACTAGCATTTGAATGAAGAAAAATCCACCTGCAAAATGATACTAGGATCATAGTGATTAGTTGAAGTTTTTAAAAAAGTGAACTACAAACTGATTTCGTTTGAGTTAAGTATTGTATTTTGTGCATCTGCAAAGTACGAACTAAGTTTATACTGATTATGAAAATAATTAGTAAAAAATTGTTAATTAGGAACGAGTTTTCAATTAATGCAACCCCATTTGATGTTAGACGGCCGGAAAATACCAATGATCCACATACATTGTTAATTAAAAGCATTCACAAACTTATGTTTTTGATATCTTTCCACACAGGTCGATGCAAATTGATGGTCTCAGTCATCTAAAACTGAGACTCGATTCCGAGGAACAGGATGGGGAGGATGGCGAAAACGACGAGGGTGACGATGGTTACAACAATGGAGATGACATGAAAGGTATCACAAGAAAAAGAGAAAATTGTATACAAGAACTGTCTATTTGAAACCATAAATCACATTGATAGCTCACGATCGACATAACACAGCTAAATGAATATGCTTGATGTAGTGCCTCAAATTTGTAATGGTAAACAAAAGTAATGCTATAAGATGAAGGGCGCGAGTGATTAAAATTAAAGTAAATTTTTAAAAATTTATTTTTGCGATATAAATGTGTATGAAAGATGATAAAAAAAAACCTAGTTCATGCTGCAAGCGGAGTTGTGCAGTGCGGATTTGCAAACTGTTGCAGTAATTTGCTCAGCAGAGCGAAGACTACAAAATAACTGATCACGTCAAGCAGAAATAAAACAACAGTTTTAATTTCACCCAGTCGAATCAACCCTTTTATTATACGTATTTTCCATCTTGTCGCTAGCTTTGAAATTTCGTCTTGTGTTTCCTTGCTTATAGAACCTCATCGCACTGGACAAAAATATCAATAGGGAGTGTTTCTGCTCATTAAGGAGCCCTACTTAAGTGTGTGCCTCATATGAAAACGCATTATTCTTTACAATTATTGTGGATACATGAACGTACATGACGCCGATTTTTCTTTTTCACCAACAGATGGCAGAGATGGTGACGACGAGGAGGGATCGACCACCGTCTCCACCGCTCGGCCCCGACGCACGTCGGAGCTCAACCTTCCCACTAAAATCAAACCCATCCCAAAATATAGCTCCTTTTTCGTATTTTCAAATACAAACAGGTCAGTATAGTCGGGTTTAGTACCAAGTCTAATAACTTCAATTACAAGCACACGCAAGCAGCCCCGGTGGGGCATATGACGGGGATGAAGCCCAGTTGGGACAAAGATGGACTGCCCTACTTTTAACAGGCTCTGAATTTCTGATATTACATGCCATGAATCATAACTTATACCTACAATATTTTAGTATGGCCCGTTCGCTTTCACTTAGTGGAAGCAGGGCTCAAAATGTCCACAACATTGATAACTACAATATTGACAGCATATGTCGGTCACACTATGTGTTCAAAGTGAAACCTTATTCATGAAATAATATTCTGTATTTTCCATTCACAGATTTCGTGTATTTTGTCATTGGGTCTGTAATCACGCGTACTTTGGCAACGTCATTCTTGGTTGCATTTTGATAAGTAGCGCTATGTTGGCCGCCGAAGATCCGCTCAGTTCGGCATCATATCGCAATTATGTAAGTTGACAAAAAAAAGAGTGTAAAGTGGATATCGAGGGAAATAGGAGTTGAAGTACGATGCAGATGCCACGCCATCTATTTCAGAAAAGCGCCTGTGATTTCGAATGATCTTTTTCCCCCCAATTTTAAATATCAATTTCTCACTCTCGCTAATACCGTAGTTACACTGTAAGCATGCTTCAAGTTAATCGAAAATGGTGAATTCGGGACAACACCGAATGAAGATGAACGGTGCTGTCCTGAATTCACCATTTACGATTAATATCATACAGACGTCAAAACAAATTTTTCTCATGCTTCAAGTTGTTCGAGAGATTTCAATTGTGCTTGAGATTAGGGCAAATTTCCCTACGAGATCGCGTCCATCGCGAGCGATACAAATCACGTGCTCGAAACTTATTAAAAGTGGAACGCACCATCTCAAGAACAATTGAAATTCGTGAGCACAATTGAGATGAAGGAATCGTCATTCGAGAGCGTCTAGCCATTTCTTGTCAAAGCATGAATCTGTTCAATGTCTAAACGCACCTTGTTTCATTCTCATTTCAGATATTAAATTATTTTGATTACATTTTTACGTCAGTTTTTACGATAGAAATTACTTTAAAAGTAAGTACCTTCTTTCTACAGCAGTTACCCTTTTTTGTGGTTATAGTTACTCTGTTGTTAGGTGTAGTTACCCTTTTTTTTAAATCAACGTAAAATGGCTTTTGTGTTCATGTAAAACAAGTTAATTTTTACATTTGTAATAGTAAAAGTGCCTATCGTTTTATAGGTTGTTTCCTACGGTTTAATACTTCACAAAGGATCCTTTTGCCGGAGTGCATTTAATATTTTGGATATGTTAGTCGTCTGTGTGTCACTCGTCTCTTTTGGCCTCTCGTAAGTATCCTAACTTTTACTTTTTATCAGAAATAATGAATATGTAAATGCTACCAACCTCGCAGGGATTGACAACCTTGTGAAAGTTTGATCGATCACAATCACACTGTATCGAGCACATCGATCTAATAGATCTTTCAACATCAACAATCTGCATGCAATTCGAATAGCGGACAGAAATGTTTGAAATTCCTGGTTATACCAAATGAAAAACGGATACCAATTTTATAAGCGGATTAAACATTCAAGGGGAACCGGCCAGGCGTAGTGATAACATTTATATGTAACTCGAATAAATGTTTTTCTCATTTTCGATGTCACTTTTCAATTTGGCGACGTCACGTAGAAACGGCGCAATTTCGGTGGTGAAGATCCTCCGAGTGTGTCGTGTGTTGAGGCCGCTTCGTGCCATTAATCGTGCCAAAGGATTAAAGGTAGGACAGATCATTTTTCTATTTTTAAGTGAGTTTTTCGTTTGCTAGAAATTACACATGAAAATGAGTGAAAATAAAATGGTCGCCTTCGTAATGCAAATCGTGGTTAACAGTTCTCACGATACAAACAGTTGAAACACAAATTCGCGTATCTCAAATGTCCTAAACAATTTCAAATGTTCTCAGGATTAGGCGTAGTCTCATATTGCTTCAATCTCAAGCACAATTCAAATGTGATAAGCTATTGTGGCAAGAATATTAAAGGCGACCAGATTCTCGAACTGTTCTCGGTAGTTCGACATTTTTGAAAATAGGTTATCGATTTATGCAAATGAAATATAAGTTTATGGATTACGCAAGCAGTTCTATTTATTACGACACATCAGATTACTAAATGTGCGGGTGGTCTACAACACATAAACGCAGTCAAATGTGCGTTTGGATTACAGGATTACACGGCTTATTCTGGATTATTATTCGAGGCTGTGGACAGTGAGCGGGGTTGTGAGCTGTTCCAGCCATTTTCGCGAAAAGGAATCCATCACGCGATGGGGAACCTTTTCTCAGAACCCAACGATAGAACATTTGGCGTTTGAATTTTGTTTTCTCATGAAATGCCGAGTAAATAAATAGGGTCAAACGGCTTAGCCCCAAAGACATTATCAGTTATTGAACCCAGTGACAATTCTCCAGATTTATTTTTCTGATAAGAGCATTCTTTGAAACAACGCAGGTAGTAATCCGTTACAAAGTTGGAAAGTTCGTTGTCATAATGCACCCTGCTGAGCTTATTATTATTTTAAACGAACGATGAATTCGTTTATGCATAATCTATTTTCATTCAGTTCGCAAGTCCACTCTTAAGTCTTCTGTCAAAGATGGCTAAAGCTTTAGAGCCAAATAATTGAAGTATTCGTTAACATTGAGGACTTCCTGTAACAATTATGGCAATATTACGTGCGCTTTACTAGTGATGTATCATGCGGTTTAGTGTCGAACTGCTGTACCCCATGATCGCGGATTCGATTCTTGACCGAGGGCTTCTGACGTTAAAGATCCCTACCTAGGCAAAATTACCAGGTCACGTGTTTACAACAATTATCCTATGTGCTGTTTCCTCTGTTTTGCGACCTATGTGAACTTGATCTACAGACTCGTTACAAATAGTCGACCACCGATTTATTTACGCCGCCATTTTGTTTTCACTCTCACATTTGTCTCTTTCAACTGATTTCACATTGCTCTATGTGACATCTGGAGTGGCCATTGCATCAACAATAAATGCACTCGAAACATTTTATTTTTATCTCCATCTTGCATCTCAACATTAAGCTAATGGAAATGTGGGATGCACATGCTAAATTTAAAAGCTTTTTGGTCTCTGAAGGATGCTTCCAAAGAAAGTTTGTCCATTCCTCAACATTTAAAGAGACATTGAGAACCAGGTATCCTAACCACTAGACCACATGGGACACATTTAGAGGGACATGCTATGTATCATCTTTGTACGTGTCATTGGTTTGGATTTGCTGATTATAAGTTACACCACCAATGACTTTATAACAATATTATCAATGTTTGGTGACTCCTGAGTGATTAGCAAGATAGGTCCTCTGAGGCTAGATGTTCTAAAAACTGACAAAACAGTTCTTTGCACAGGGGCATTGGCTATCATATTGGCAATCATTTCCCCTAATGGGCCATCTGCTTGTGACATTCTTGTGAACATCATGCACATAATGATAACAGACATCCTCGTGTCTGGTCTATATATATAGCATCATACTTATCCAATTCCATTTTACTCTTTCCACCACAATTTATCTTAGTAACCAGTTTTAGCACGTTTTTAAAATCATATTTAATAAACTTGTATAAAGTGATAGTCTGTAATGTAAGTTTATACATTACAGTCACTGCAACACCTTGCCCACATACAAGACTTGACCTTCATCAGTTGTTTGAACGTTGAAAGTTTGCCAAGTGCTTATGGCAGGATCAAACAGTAGTATACTCACCTAGCTGATACAAGTAACCATTTGATGGCATCCTGTCAACCTTGTTGTCCTCCCAATCCAGATACACATAACACTATAGCACTTTTTAGGGGAGTGGACATGAGTGTTGAAAGGTGGGTGGTGTTCTGAATTCTGAGTTCCTCAGGCCACAATTCCATCATTGGGTTGTCTTGGTGTGTTCACCTTGACAGTGAGAGGAATTCTTAAACATGCCTTCCATTGTCATGGAAGAAAAGCCATGGGAACCAACAGGGGTACAGACTTGCAAAAAACATGTGTCAGTATTAGCTAAAATGGTGGGAAATTGCAGGAATACAATTAGAAACTCGGCAACGAAGATAGTTTAAATGTAAAATTAAAAACAATTTTACAAAACACAAAAGACAAACGTAAGAACTCACCCAATACTTTCATAATTACTCAATTATTTAAAAAAATATACCAAGTCTCGGTCTATAACCATGTCTCGGGCTATGAATAGCTTTCGGAGCAACTAAGCTCCTCGTCAGTTGAATTTTAGAATGGTGTGCACACGTCCAAAGAAATGAAAATAAGTAAAATCAATAAACGGGGCTGGAAAGTGGAAGAGGGAGAGGTCAAACTTTAAAACAGGGGGTAGATTGTCCCTCCGGCACAATGGTCAACCTCGTTGGGGAGAACGATTAACAACTGCCCTATGCCATGCATTTCTAATTGTAGTTCTGCAATTCCCAACCATTTTAGTTAATACTACCATCGGTTCCTATTCATTTTTTAGATGTGTCTGTATGATATCAGGCACACATTAAATATCCCTACGTAAGACTAGCCTGGGCCTTGATAAAATTCCTGTTTTGAATATCATGATTTTTGTAATCATGTCTTAACTTTGATTTTATGGAAATTGGTTTTCTCTGAGGTTGGAGATCAGCCAGCTCCATTCTCTAAAATCTTTTCATTTTTTCGGCTAATTTCTTCATCATTCACACGTTCCAAATATCAACACAATCATAGAAATACTCATTAATAAATATTGAACCGTGACACACCTCCTGCAGTCAAAAAATAAATATCTGGACATCCTACTTAAATTGTAATGACAAACTCGTTTTTAGGAGCCTTGAATAGAAAAAAGAATGGCTTAACCTAATAACATGATTTTCACACAGCTGATCCTCATATGAGTTGTTAAATGTGTTGAAATTTTAATCTGACTTGTGGTGTCATCTTATCGATAGTCATTGAGTCATTGACGCTGCTTTTCAATCAGTCCACAAAGATATATGAGCATACATTTTCTGTATAGGATAGTTTTGTTAGGGTCCCTAATAGACAATCTCATCTCAGGTGTTGGCAAATAGATTCGATTGACCTCAACCTTGTAACATGCCTGTAGAGGTGGAACTACTATTTTGGTACTCTAAAAAATGCTGCACATATGGCAGATTTCCTGGTTGATAAGTAGGGTGATGTTAGCCTAGGCCATTTCTTCTGGCGGAGAAGTGCTCTCACTGGCCTGAAGTGGTGCCATAGGGGTATCAATCTAATGAATGGATGACTCACACCGTGTTTTTTTAGATATAAGCTTATTTATGTCATCTCTGATGTTAGGTCTTCCCTGCACTAGGTTGTCAATTTCAGTATTCTCTTTTGGCAACATGGAGAACACTTTCAAACCAAACACGAAAATCTAGCTTGTCTTATCAAGACTTGTGCTTTGAGGACTGTTGTACAAGTTTAAAGTTTTGAGTTCCTGGTTGAAAATCAATTCTCTTCTCAGAAATAGAGGTTATCTTTTTTTTAATGCGGACCTATTGGCATAAATAATTAAAGCTTACCAGGATTGGTTCGGACGTGATCAACAGTTCTAACACGCTAAACCCATTGTGGCAATAATCTCAGAGACTTGAATAATATGATTCATGTCAACAGTCTCTTGGCGCATAAACAAAGAACAACATGCATTGAACGAAGTTTGAATTATCTTAATTGACAACAAGGTATGAATTTGGTGATAAACTCATGAAATTAAATAATTTCAACTAATCTCAGTTGCCAAACAGTTATTGTTAAGAATCCATTCACCAGTTGAGGTGAATTAAAAAATAAAATGTCATACAGCAGATTTGGCATGCGTCAAATGGTACGAGAAATTAAAAAAAAATTATGCAATAACATTCAAAAGATTTTACAATTTTGTAGAAATAGTAGAATAAGACAATATTTCTGAAAGCCTTGAATATCATCTTGTTTTGAGTTTCCGTTTCAAAATACATGCGAATGTGTTAATCAGTTTATTGCTGATGTATTGGCCACTTCATGTAACTGCAGATAACTAAATAATAAAAGAAAGTTGAATAGAGCATTACACAACATGTCTATCAGACATTATACTTGGTGAATGTGCGTTTTAAATTTCGTCTTTTCATATCCAAAAATGAGCTAAGAATGTCGGTCAATATTTGGGCTGTGCAACTTTCTGTGTACCAATATAATACATTTATAGAACCATTATAAGAATATACATTTTTCATAAACTCAATGCGTTGATAATCATAAAATGAAGTTCTATTTGAGAAAATATAAAAGTATAAATATAATATTTTAAAGTTTGCTAATGTTATAGAACAGGATGCACACACCCTGCGCCAGCGATAGTTTCTATTTCAAAAGTGACTAGCACATGTGCTGCACCATAAATTGAGACCTCATCTACTCGTATGTAGCCGATTGTGTATCATCATCAGCTTTGCTTAGATCATTAACACACGCAGCACACCTGAAGCAACTAAACATTCATCAATAATTTCCTATTTTCCTTTCAGAAATTTGCTTTACACATCATATCAGACACCTATATATATATATATATACCGTGTATATAATTAATATACATGTATATACATATTTATTATCTTCCCTCGATATTATTTCCGATATACTAACTACTTGCAAAGTGCTTGTATAAGAAAAGGGACACGATTCAAATTTAAAATTAATATTGGAAAGCGTTTGCCAAACTGAATGAAATTTGGCATACGTGTTGGCAATTGTTTTCCTTTTGAATTGCATTCGTGCAGGTGCAACTCCGTGACATCATATAATTCCAGTTCATTATATCCAAAAATCGTGTTTACTGAAGAAGAGCAATATGCTGATAGCTTTCTCTCGAGAATACAAATATTTCAGAGAAAAAAACATTTTTTTAAGGAATCTGTATTTTAATCCTGAAAGTTTGTTCTATATATTTTTATTTTATCCATCTGATTTGACGTTTGCTTATGAGTGACTTAAGCTAACGAATTTGAATCAAATTTGAGCTGTAGATAATTAGATCTTGACATTGTGTATATCTTGAGATATCAGCCATTGAAGTTTGGACGCTTTGGTTAGGTTAGGACTGCATTAAATTGGTGAATTTGGATCAATGGATCATTGTCCTGGAAGCAGAATTCTAAAAACTTTGTGCAATGATCAGTCAATTTCTGATGTTGAACAATTTTTGCTGAACCAAGAAAATAAGCCACAAATTTCCTTGTGCTAACCTGCAGTCCACTGGGTCACATTGCAACATAGCCCATCAAAATAATGAAGGTCATGAAACTGAAATGATCAAGTTACAAAGTTATGAACTACTGAAACGACAAAATGGCCCACCAGCTCACTGTGTTAAAAACAGTTGACACTTACAAAGAAACTGTTAAGGTGTTCCCAAATATTAACAGGCGGACCTCATTGACAAATATCTCAAGTGAAACAGCGGACATTTAGGCTTAGGACGGTAGTGATCAGTTATTGATGCACTGATCACCATGAAA
>JAQGBY010005893.1:0-13931 GCA_034698785.1 Mycogona germanica | reverse complement strand
ATTTACCGATACTACTGAATTTCAAAATGATTTGTGTAGTATTTATTTTTTAATTTAATGATCCATTTTTAAATGCATCTAATTTTCTTAAGCTCTTACAAAAACGATGACATATTTGTAAAATCGCAGATGCCGTCATGCATATGACGTAATTTACCGATACTACTAAATCTCAAAATGATTTGTGTAGTATTTATTTTTTAATTTAAAGATCCATTTTTAAATGCATCTAATTTTCTTAAGCTTTTTATGATTTTCTCGAAATTCAATTAGAATCTGGGCGCGTAAAAAATAAAGCAATATGTACTGTATATATCTGCGAGTAGGTTATGTCTAGAGTCAACAAATTGTTTACCCAAGTTTAACTTGGTCACATCACGAAATGAGTACGTTGGAGTTCGGATAGGATTATTCCCGATGTATTTGGCCTTTCAAACCAGAGTGAAATAGCGTGTCAAACTCGAACGTGAGGGTCGACCGACATTCGTTCGCTGGATTTTTGGAAGGCACGCTTGATTGGCACTTGAATAGGATACGCAGGTGACCGCTCCAGCAATTAAAATGCGTGCATGTCATTAAGCGAAAATATATGACTAATCCGGGTTCAGTCTCGTCGTGACGGTGTCCAATTTGCAAAACGCGTGGTCGTGTATAAAAAGCTCAGCACAGGTTGGGGTTTGTCAAAAAGCTCGTCGGGAAACCTAACTTTTGATACTACTTACGACACGTAACTTTATTACTAGTTCTTGTGCGTTCTTTACATATTTGGACACAGGAGAAAGAAGATAAAATGAAGGTGCTGGGACGCGCAACCCACCTACTCATTGGTGCTTTGCTCTGGGCAATCGGAAGTCAGGCGGAAAGTGATTTCTGCGTGGACACTACCCAACAGGATGTTAAGAAACTACTCGAAAAATACGACTTCATCGTCGGTGAGTTAAGAAGTCTCTCTTTTGATAATCTCCTGCGATCCCATGTGCATCTTATAAATTTTAAGAAATTCATATTGTGTCATTTTGTGACAACCATATTGTGATGTTTGTGACTTCCCAGACTCATCACTTTGACAATTTCCCCACCAAATCTTAGGTCAATAGAATGGCCTTCCAGACGACAGTAAATATTAGAAATGTTAAAATAAAAATAAAATTAGGGATTGCTTTAATAGATTAAGAATCTAATAGCTCCAGAAAAGTAGGCGCGAATCATTAAAAACAAGTAAGCAATAAAAGTTTCTCTTTTCACAAAATTATTTTCGTTTGAATTTTTAAGAATGTTAAGCATTTTAATAATTTTTTTTCCGGTACACACCATTCCAAAGATGTACAAATCTAATTTGTCTTGCACAATAAAATTGCACCTGGCAAAAAAAATTATTGTCATCTACTTTTAATTTCCCTCATGAAAATACTCAAAATGTTGCTGTAACGAATTTGACAATCAGGAATTTATTATGAATATTTTGTTTCAATTCTAGGACAAACTATTTACACAACAAAAAATAAGAAAATTATAAACATTCCCAGGAATGAGAACACACTTTAATATGTCCGATAGGAAGACACTTTAATCGGTCAGGTACCGAGCAAAATAGAAATACGAGCTTTCGACAGTTAGGCCATTATCAAATGACCGTAATCGTTAAATAATCGTTCGCTAATACTCTTAAGTCTTGGGCCTGAGTCTTTATTATTCACACCATGGTCTGATTTGATGGTGTAATACGACTCAGCCAACGGACTGTTCTGACAAAATGTTCTTAACACACGTTCATTTAATTGAATATTAATTCAATTAACACGCGTTCACGCTGGCATTGATCAATGATCACCCATTAAAAATTGTTTCAAACAGTTGGTGCTGGAGCGGCTGGTGCGGTGGTAGCCAACAGGTTATCCGAACTGGAAAACATAACGGTTTTACTATTGGAGGCAGGTGGCGACGAGGACCCCATTCAAAATGACATTCCCTTCATGCGAGAATCGCTTCGATTCACCGAACAAGATTGGCAATACCAGATTGAGAAACAGACGTCACCGTTTCTCGCTACTCGGCCGAAGGTTGTTACACTTATTATTTAATATTTTTAATATGGCAAATTAATATTACTACATATCCCTGTTGTGTAGCTGCGTCCGTCCGAGTAATATGATTCCGCTTTTCTTTAAACTTCTTCTAAAATTAAACGCTTTCCGGCAAAATTTAACGACGGTACATTATTATGTGACCATCTCCTTACAGAAGTAGAAGGGGCCACACCAAAATGGTGAACGAGCTTCAATGTACATCTGCATCAAATTTGAACTCCTATTTCCCTAGAGTGTGTAGCCAATGGAATGGCCTGACTGAGCCTTAAATCCAGAGCCTTTCAAATAAATCCATTTCTTTACCCCAACTGGTCTTTTGACCCCCGTCTTAGGCTCCTCTCTTGGGGGCTGCTTGCGGGTGAAATTTGTAATTGTAACACGCCTTTAACCAACTGAGCAAATCAAACCAATTTTGTTTTGAGCAATTGATAACATTTCTGAAATTAGTCAGGTGTATGCAGATTATTCATTATGTTAGCGTAATTTACATATGAAATAACGATTGTTGTAAATAATAATCGATCTGAAACATTTATTACTAAAGGATTTACAGGGTTCGGAATCTAATAGAACAAAACAATTAACGAAATGGAAAAATTCAGCACGCTAGTTTAAGAATATCCATTTGTGGATTCTGTCATGATCGCAAATTTAATGATGCTTTTACATTGTCCATTAGAATTTAATTTGGACACAAGGAAAATCCCTCGGAGGATCGACGGCCATCAACGGAATGTCGTACATCAGGGGAAACAGACGGGATTTTGAATCTTGGAACAAGCTTGCGGGTGAAGGATGGAGTTGGAAGGAAGTATTGCCTTTCTTCAAGAAGTCGGAAGACAGCAAGCTAACCAGTGGCGATGGTATGCTCATTAACATAGTACAATTTTCAAACAAATTAATTCTTTTTGTTTATTGTTTAATTCTGTGAACGGTAAATCCCAACAGGAGTTTCTGTCCCTCTCTTGCTGATTATGCACCATAATTTTGACGATTATTTATAATTGTTTTGGAGAAATAATTGTCATTTATTAAATTTACATTATGTTCAACGAGATTATTATCCTATATTAATCGTTTCTTTGACTATTGTAAAAAATATTCTAAGCACAGAGAACATAACATAATATTAGAACATCACGCAAAACGTAAATTATTAACACAAATTTCTCAGAATATTTTATTTTTTGAGGATTTGTAATTGATTTTACAAAAAAACTATCAACTCAATTGAGTGCCTGAACAAAAATGAGAGATTTTACATATATCAATGGACATATTAATATGCGTAAATGTGCGCGAAATTGATGAACTGAAATAATACTCATAAATCTGTGTAGCCGGATATCACAGAACTGGAGGTCTGCTCACGGTTAGTAACAATCAGTTCACGGATGATTCGACAAACATATTCTTCGATGCCGCCAAGGAGATGGGAATGGCGATAGGAGATCTCAACGGCAGATTTCAAACTGGTAAATAAAATACACAGCCGTATAAACCTTATAATACTTGGAATAAATTATTAAGCATGAGTTTTGAATTACAATTACAATATGTACCCACAAGCAGCCCCCAAGAGAGGCGGGGCCTATGGCGGGGGTCGAACGACCAGTTGTATCTGAGATATTTGTTAAAGAGGTCCAGAACTAGAACTAGAACCCCCCAGGAGGCGACCTGGTAATTTTGCCTAGCCATAGTAATTATTTCATATTAAGCAAATTACCCAAACTCAATTAGTAACTTTGGCTCAAGAAAAATAAACATATCGGTCAAAATAATGCACATTTGACATGCTATTTTTGATTTAAAGGCATTATGCGGGCTCAATATACAATCAGGAATGGTGCTCGGTGCAGCACCAATAAGGCTTTCCTAAAGTCAGCTGCAAATCGGGATAATTTGCATGTGGTCAAACACGCTCGAGTTCTGAAGGTAAACCAATGAGTATGCAATGCACTCTATAAGACATTCTCAAATTTATCTTAAGTTCTTTCACTCTCAAATGGGATACTGAACAAAAGTGTAATATATAAAAAATACTATGTGCTTCGAATATGTAATAATACAGCTGTCACTGATCGAGCGTTAACATATATCATATTTCAACAATATAAGTATATAAGAGGCAAAGTCGTACTTGAAATATAATAAAATAAAATATTCATAATAAATTCGTAATAAATTCATAATGAAATAGGGGTTGTCTCCGGGACATCACCGGACGAAAAAAGACAACCAGAGTCGGCAAGAAACTCTCAAATAAAATAATAGAAAACACTATTATTCTGAGTATAATGGAGTGAATAAGAATAATAGAGAGAATGAGAATAATAGAGTATTTTCTATTATTTTATTTGAAAGTTTCTTGCCGACTCTGGTCGTCTTTTTTCGTCCGGTGCTGTCCCGGAGACAATCCCTATTTTATTATCAATTTATTATGAATATTTTATTTTATTATATCATATTTCATTGTCTAAATTTTCTTATTCACATTTTGTTATGTGAGAAATATTGTAAATTCAGTAGTCGCCCACAAAAAATTCATACTCAAAATTATTTTTCGATTTTGTAATTTAAATAATATGGCAACCGAAATTGTTATTGTCTATTGTCGCACCTTTATTAATGCATCTCCAGTCCAAGTGCTCTACAATCAATTTATCGTATATACAGAGTCTGTACTGTAACGTGTACACATTTTGTTTCAGATCCTGTTTGAGAAACAGAAGGAAGGCAAACCTCGAGCAACTGGAGTTATATTTCAGAGACTAGGATTGAATGTAATGGCTAAAACTTCTCGAGAGATCATCTTATCAGCCGGGGCTGTGGGCTCTCCTCACCTTCTGTTGCTCTCAGGTGTAGGACCAAGTGAGCAATTGGAAAAATTCAAGGTATTTTAGTGTCATTATGCCACATTCATACACATTACATTAGATAAATTATCTTATGCGTATTATGCGCTGATCTAATGTGTTTCAAAGTGAAAGCCCCCTTATTTGAAAATAGAAATTTGAATGACAATTACTGCGTCCTCTGCTAGTGTTCCATAGCTCCATTTGATTTGTTATCAAGATCGGATAACTATTGAATATATCACAAGCAAAATCGATTTTTCTCTTCGAACTATCACACCAATGACAGTTGCAATCTGCCGGTGCCTGTCAAAGAGCATCATAAGCACCACCTAGCGAGAATGTGAAGCGCCGATATTGAATGCATTTTTTGTAAGAAGTATTATACACTTTAGTTATTGCAAACCAGTCCTGGATGAAGAATAACAGTTTAGATTAACATTTTGTAGATTCCTGTCATTGCCGACCGGCCAGGTGTCGGCATGAATCTTCAGGATCAGCCGATGGCAAGCAACCTACTTTTTACTGAAGATGTCACCAAAGCGACCTCGAATGAGTGTGCACCAGACCCGGACGATTTTCAGTCAGAACTTCTGCAGTGGTCTTCCAATCGAACAGGTGCATCAATTAAATTAGATTCGTTCATGAGATTACCAGGCCGTTTGTCTTTAATCCAGTGCTGTCCTGAATCGTGCTATTCTATCAACTCACTTGATGTGTAATGGATTCATCTATATATATAAATGCGAATGTATGTTTGTTTGTTGCTTTGTGGTTTTGTTTGTGGGTTTGTGTGTATGTCCTTTATGCATTACTAAACCATTCATCCGATCGCTATGAAACTTTGGGAAGTTGGTCACTACATTCCCGAGAAAGTTTATGCCACATTTTTCTCTCCTAAGATCATCAGATCGTACATTTTTTTACTTTTTGCATATTCCCGCGATCCCCAAAATCAATTCTAGGTGTGCTCCCCCACTCACTCAGAGAAACCTTCAACCTTCTTCTCTCTTTTGTTCTTCTCGCTGACGTCAGTTCCGAAACCCACCTTTCCTCACAGTAAACAGTTTAATTTAACGCCACCAGAGCACAATCTGTGTATAGATTTGCATGCGTTGCAGGAAAGCACAGGAAAGCGACAAAGCACAGGAAAGCGGCAAAGCACGGGAAAGCAACAAAGCACGGGAAAGCGACAAAGCACGGGAAAACACCGCAAGGCACGGGAAAGTGAGAAAGTTGGAAAGCACGGGAAAGCGGGATGCAAATGAATGCATCCTATCAAATCGCAGCAACACGCGACGGGTCAGCTAGTTTGTTAATAATTCTAACTGACAATCAAAATATATTTCTATACCACATAGGAAAATAATGGTGATTAGTGAATGCATTTAATAAATGCAGTTTGAAAAATGCGATGAGCTGTGGAAGCTTTGTACCGAGAAGCCTAATATTAGTAAAGCATATTATTTTTAATCAACGTAAACATATTTTTATGATTAACTTTGTGACATCAATCTACAGGTTATCTGACTGCGCCACGCCTTCGTTTGGAAGTATTCATCAAAACCCGTTTCGCTAACAAGCTAGACGACTATCCGGACATCCAGATGGAAGTGTTCCAACCCCCAAAAACGGTTGAGAACAAAATAGGATTTTTCCAAGTAATCAATACACTATTTACTAAATTAATACATTTTTTAGCGTTTGCTTTAACGAGCAATCGAGCAAATCAATATCTACAGTTTTTCGTGAAATTTTCTGATAAGGATTATTGGTGTTTCCAGTTCAAAACTATTTTATCTCACCAATGACACAGATATTAGTCCTGGACAACGCGATGTTCAAGAGTGACTCATTGTTTCTGGACAACATTTGTGATACTGTATTTAATATTTTGTTTTTAGGATTCAAGCCAATTTATAAGTCGTCGCAACAAATTCGTGAGCCTCATTTTCCTTTTGAAAACAAAGAGCACTGGATATGTTCGACTTCGCGACTCCAACCCCTTGACGCCTCCAATTATAAATCCTAACCTTTACCAAGATCGAAGGGATTTTGAAAAAATGAACGATGGTAACCATGCTCGGTGATTCGGCGTAAATAATATATGAGATGGTCGCACGGAATATTGTTTTTATTAATGATGCTAATATTTTTTCAGGAGTTAGGAAACTCATGGCGTTCGCAGATACAAGCGTCTTTAAGAAGCAGGGCATCAAAGCAAGATTGGCCAGCTATCCTGAATGCGAAAAATATGACGAATCATCAGAACAATTTTTCAACTGTTCCATGAGCAATGGCATTGTTTCTGGCTTGCACATTGTTGGATCATGCAAATTGGGCGCTTCCACAGATCCGCTTGCAGTTGTTGACGCCCGACTTAGGTAAATTATAAAATCACACTACCCGAAAATAACATTTCTATAGTGTGCATGTGTATAGAAACCAAGAAAACTTCTAAAATAACTTCTAACTTCGTCGATTATTCATATTGTGACTGTGCCTCGGCGGTCCCGGGTTCAATTCTCGGCGCGGGCTCTCGATTATTTGATCTCGGGGTACTGGTGAAAATGTGCCCCTCGCGTAGAGTACAGAAAATCCTTTAGTGCAGTGACGAATCGCATGAACTATTTTTTGGCAATAGAGTAATAATGATGGA
The DNA here is from genome assembly GCA_034698785.1 of Mycogona germanica. NCBI lineage: Eukaryota > Metazoa > Arthropoda > Diplopoda > Chordeumatida > Chordeumatidae > Mycogona > Mycogona germanica. The sequence goes on along the minus strand of JAQGBY010005893.1, from coordinate 6,330 downwards.
CATAATATATCGCCCCATAATGCAATAATTATTTATTATGACATTAATATAATAATGTTAAAAGAAACAAACACAAATATAGACATATTTTAGTGTTGATAGAATTCATTCGTGACAAAATGTGCTCATAGTGACAACTGTTACTTAAACAAAATATTTTAAAACGTATAATATCCAGAGACTTTTATGAATAGATATTTCCGACAAACTAGAAACAATAATACATAATAAATACTGAATACATACAGGATGAGTACTAAAAAACAACCCAATTTAATGTGTTCATATGTGTGTAAAATGTTATTAGATCCTGTTAAATTTTAACATTTTAGGAGCAATTTTGAATAGACATGTATGCTAAATTTCATTCCACTTTTACAAATGTTTTCATATTTTAATTTTGAATTTAATTTGGGTTGTGTTTTAGTATTCGTACTGTAGTATTGCGTAACAATGATGCATATCCGATTTAGACTGAATCAAATTTTACATCGTTGACGTTAATTTTTCAGAGTATTCGGCGTCGATGGTCTGCGAGTAGCCGACGCATCCATAATGCCAGAATGTCCCAACGGAAATACAATGACACCCTCAATAATGATTGGAGAAAAGGCATCTGATTTTATCAAATTGGACTGGAAATTCATTCGTTCCCGCAAGAACCTGTGAATCTGAATTTGAATTTATTAAACGTATTTGGCTTTAAATCCTATTTAATTAATAATTATCTTGTATTTACTATGATATAGTAAAATTGATGAAGAATATTTGTTAGCGACACGTTTGTAATTGATCAAACTATTGTGTGAGACTGACAAATCAAGTGAGATTATTTTGTGTATAAACCATTTAATTTTTCGCTGTGCGAGAAAACCGTTGCCCAATTTAGTTTTTATTGATCGATGACAGACGTTATTTGTGAAATTTACAATTTATTCATAATTTTTTCATCGTAATTCTGAAGGTGCGTTAATGACCATTTTGCCGAAAAAGCAAAACGTTGAAAGCTAGATAGATGTAGCAGTGTAATCCGACAGTTACAGTAATGGTGGATATTTGAAAATATTTTCTCGTTGACCAACGCTAAACTCCGTCATAGTCACCGAAAATTTGAAAACAATTTTGAACCCGTAATCACGAAATAAAATATTGCATTTATTATACATTTATTAGTATACAAATATTTACTCAAACAGAGAATAAAAGTAAAATAACAATACTTTAATTCTCTGTACTTTTGTACACTTGTAGTCTGGCTATCCCGCAGAAACATATTGTAGGGACATCATGTCTGGCATTTATTTTAATTTATTAAGAGTGGCCGGTTTTTTATGTTTATTTTAAGATTCATACAATAGCAAAATGCCTGACATTTCAGACTGGCTAGCGCAATTCACGAATTTTGGAAGGGGCATTGACCAATGCGGAAGAAAGGTCAACCCTTCCTCCATCGATACATTTAAAAAAAATATTTTTCTACAATAAAATTATAATATTTATCTGTTATGAATTGAAATTTTTGTGAATGCTTCGTGAATCTTGTCATTTCTTCAGCAAAACAGCACATCATACCGGTAATAAATTTTCGCATTTCCGCGATTCCGACATTGCGATATGTGAGAGATTGGACTGAATGGTAGATCCCATTTTGATAATTGATTGATTATGAAATCATAGGGCTCGAAAGTTGATGACTTTTGCATGTCGTTAGCTGAATTTCAAATGCCCTGGCTACAATGATTGGGAGAAAAGGTATAGGCCCCTTTCTTGGGGGCTGCTTGTGGGTAAAAATTGTAATTGTAATACGTTGAATTTTTTAAAAAATATAGTTTCCGATATATCGAATATCGATAAATTTGCTCCGATATATTCGCAGTGATATATCAGCACTTTCAAATATCGATATTTTTGTCAGTTATCAACCATCCTATGCGGGCTCGACCTCGGCATTATTAGAATAGTGCTCTACCAACTGAGCTAACAAACCGCTAGTTGACAACATAACATTTACAACATAGAGTGCGTTCATGTGACGGGCGAGTCACTGACGTCACACATAGGCAAGGAATGAAGGTCCCAGAGTGGAAGGGAATTAAGTCTGAGAGGTATTGAACTAAAGCGTTACCCACGGAAGGTGCCCTGAAGCATAATGGGCAAAAAGAGAAAATGGTCGGAACACCCAATTATTATATAGGATACTAGCTGACCCGGGCCATGCCTTGCTGTGGCTTCCGGTTAAATGGCTTAGTCACACTACCTCGTGCACACAATTTTCCCTTTTCCCTGGGAATTAATTTGCCTCCCGCTTTCCCGTGTTTTCCCGCTTTCCCATGCTTAGTCGCTTTCCCATGCTTTGTCGCTTTCCCGTGCTTTAAATGAAAGATGGCGTTAAATAAAAACTGTGAGGGGATGGGGGTTCTGAACCGACGTTAGCAAGAAGCACAAAAGAGAGAATAAGGTTGAAGGTTTGTCTGAGTGAGTGGGGAGCACACCTGGAAGCCTTGCAGGGAAATCCAGGTTTAGGGATCGCGGTTGATGCGATCTAATGATCGATAGCGATCTGATAGCGATCTGATGATGTCTAGACATTTTTGTTTCCGTAACAATGTGACCGGGACTATAGCCAATGTTTTTTTTTAAAAAATCATCGAAATCGGTTCAGTAGTTTTCGAGTCTATAAAGGATACACATCCATACATACTCACATACTCACATACATTCATTTTTACATATATAGAAGATTATAAAAAGCATGATGAAATTAGTGCTATAACAGATGAAATTAGTGACTACAAACACTTGTTTTTTTATTCATGACAGTTGTTCAAAATTAACAGTTTTCACATTTGAATCTGCACATGGCAAAAAAAGAAACAAAGCAGTGCTGCCAGGTACAGACTTTCAATAGGGGAAAGGGAGAAAGACTACGGATGATTCATACTTCCAACAAAACAGGAGTTAAAAGTGCCCGTTTGGGATATATAACTTACAAACTGCTTAACGAAATTTAATGAAATTATTCCTGCAGATGGTTCCTCACATTAGTTGTCTAGCGGCAAAATTTCAGATCTCGATTTTTAGTATTTCTCAATAAATTAGCAGTTTAAAATTTCTTAAAAATCAACCATTTGCCATTTGCCTTGAACAAAGCTTACCAGCAGAGATGGTGTCGAGACATCAGAGGAGTTGTCACTGGAAGGGGTCACTCCCATGGCCACTCATTCGGATGCCACCAGCTGACTACCAACAGCTCCCTGACCCCATGGTCATCTGGTAGGATCAAGGAACTTTGCTTGTGGACCACCGCCTTCTTCCAGATTCACAATTTAGCTGTCATCTGTTAGTTGCACATATCAGAAGCTTTCTTTAAGCATTTCAGATGACGATCTTGTTTGAATATTCACTAAACATATATTTAATGGTGGCATTATTAGACTGTTTGAATTTTTTTTTTGTAAAAAGTTTGATTTGTGTTGATCTCTGTTTTAACCCAAGTTTGAATTCGCGGCCGTCAATGACGTTTTGATCAAATTCATTAAGTGACTGCTGGATTCGATGACACAGTTCTTCAGTTGTGATATTTTCAGATATCTGTTTATCGCTCGGCATCTCAAATATTTCACGAAAGTGTCTGAAATGCGCAACGAACAGATGGCAGAAAGATTGCATGTCTGTACCATATGAAAGTGGCACGCACAAGTTCAAGCTGTTGTGCGGGATAGAATTTCGAACAAAAAATAAAATAGAGAAAATGTTCGTGTATTATTACTCTATTGGCAAAAAAATATCAACGTGCAGAGGATCTGATTATATTTCATGAAAAAAACATGAAAAACATAGTACGACTCGTCTTAGCCCAGTACTGCGGTACGTATTGAGACTGACTGTGGCTCGGCGGTCCCGTGTTCGCTTCCAGGCGTGGTCAATCGATCATTCGATCAAGGAGGTACTAGTGAAAATGTGTCCCTCGCCATAGTGCTTCGACACTATGGCGAGGGACATAGTTTGTTGTTCTTCTGGTTGCACCGTGATCGAAACTGCGGGAAAAACGATATGAAAACGGTAGGTACTATCTGTACTATATCGTTGCGTATGATCGCACGAATTTGTGGTAACCATCTAACAATGTACAATAGTTCTCGTAATCTACACATTTGTTATCTAGGAAGTTCTTTAAATATTCAATAAAATTATTTTTTTATTTTATATGAACTTGTTGCCAACTTTCGAGTGCTGTCCATCAATCAGTAAACAATATTATAAAAAATTGAAAACTGAATGCTTGATGCAAACCAGTGTAAAAGGCAACAAGCATGCTTTCGATGACCGTTATCAAAGTCACGACGAAGTGCCCCATTTTCTGTTGTGATGTGTATTTATATCCAGGAGTACACAACTGAGTATCATCGGAATGAACAAGTCAGCTGGTGGTTTGGAAATTAATATTTTCAACTTAGTGTGAGCAAACGGAAGTAAACCCCACTAGAAACCCAACATATTTTAACCTATTTATAGCCATATTTGTCTAACTAATATACTACCTCCGCCTGACACAATATCGTAACATTAACATTCGTGAATATTAATAGGCTTGTATGACGTCATTCTCATTGGTGATTTGTTCGTGGATGTCCGTTAAGTTTCTGGATTTTTTAACGAATTGGTTAATTGCGTAAATTTTAATGACATTTGAATGCATAAATACCAAAAACCATTAAGAATCACTCAAAAACGTTTCCTTCCGGAATATAATCCCCCAACATTCTGGAACTGTCATCAGCTAATCAATCATGTCTTCATGTCTGTCTATTCGAAATTCTCATGCATAAAAATATGTTCTTCGAAAACAAGAATACACTATGATTGAAAATTAGAATAGCCCAGATCAGGACTGAAGTCCGGTTGATCGTCAACCGTCCACTGAAATCCAGCAATACTCTGTACGTTGATTTGCTTTCTCAACACAATTCTCATCACCTTTTGCGATCAGTGGTCATTCACTTCTCGAAACATCTTTCAAAGCATTGATAGTTGATCCATTTCTAAACTTTCCAATCCACACATAAACAAAGACTGTGAAAAATTCTCAATTAGAAATTCTCAATTACCTAATTTCGATAATATGCAGGACTAAGTTTTTTTTCTCATCAGAAATATAACGAACACCCTATTTACTTGGCCATATATATACCAAGGCAACATCTGGTCGCCAGCCACTTGAGCTTCGTAGATTTGTGTCGTAATAAAAAAGTTGCACATGCGCGTTCCATGGTTTTATTTGCTTGTGCTCGTGCTTTGTACACTTGGTAATACTGATATATTGAGAGGTATCTCCTTGGCTCATTAACTAGGAGTGAGCTGTTCATCAAAACCAGTGCTGCAACATTCTGAAAGTACAGGTGCGTGAATTATTTTGTCTTACTCAGTGTTTCACCAGTGCCAGGAATTGAATATACGAGATCACCTCAGATCGGGAATCGAACCTGTGACTATCGCACCGCAGGTGCAACAGATCGTAAAATAATTCACTGAAATACATATTAACAATAACAATTTTATTTAATTGTGAACATCGATGCATTGGAGAGATTCCGTTGCATGCTCATATGCCTTAATCCCTCCGACGACCACATCCGTTTATTATTATTTTTTAAATTTCAAATCAAACACCTGTCATTACAAAAGATAATTGGTGTGATGAGCCTTTCAGATTCTCACATACCGATTAGGATCCGATGTGCGTGGGGGAACTTTCAGGCAGCAAAGGCAAAGCTACACATTCGTACAAAAAAGATAATTTCAAATTCAACACTTAAACAAAATTGAAAAAATGATATCAAATTAATACAAATTGTGGCACACATACTCTGGACATAACCAATGTTCAATGTTCAGAGTTCAAAATATCTTGATGATGATATGCATATTCCATTATACGCTGACAGTAAACTTATTTAATTTATTGACAAACAGATCTGTACCGTCCATTATATGCAAAGTACAAATTCGAAGCATTCTGTTTATCACATTATGTGAGGCGTAATATGTTGCAAAACATAAATGCAACATTCTTGTAAAATAAATAACTCAAATTAATAAATGTGACGATTGTAAGTTAATTGCAAATACGTACTGGTACTGATGACTTTTAGTGAGGCCGCGTACACACTTAAAAATGATATCTTAAAAATGATACATGTTTGGTCTCATTTTTCGATGAAATGTCGTTTAAGACAATTTATATATCTTATAGGACAATTTGTATATCTTTTAAGATAATCCAATATATCTTATGAGAGAAGGTCTCATTTTTGAGACTTTTTTCGCTCT
>JAQGBY010005892.1:0-13932 GCA_034698785.1 Mycogona germanica | reverse complement strand
GGGCAATGCTGTGCCAATTTTCTTAGTTGTGTTTCACTAGGGGATAGTTTTTCCCATTTTTGGGGCATGTTCGGGTTAGCGAAATCTGTCCAGAGAACCCCAAAAAAAATATTCCGAGAAAGATAATATGCAAGAAAATATTCCGAGCAAAATCAACCTCGTCTATTATTCACAAATTATATTGGTGTAAATTACTCGACGTTTCTTGTGTGCGTTTTATAGTAATTCACGAGTGTTTGATTAAGACATGCGCTATCCCAATGGGGGTGGCGGCGTTATTCCATCAAGTTCACTTCTTATCTCAACCTTCTCCTCCCCGGTTTGCCACTTGAACCTTCTGTCATCACTGCCTTTAGATTATCAATAAAGTAGGTTGAATTTGCCATCTCGCTCGCTTTGCAATGGGGATAGTGTCGATCGACGCGACACGTACTGGAGAAAAGAGTGTTTATAAAATGAATGGTTTCGCCAAACAATTACGTAGTAACGCCTCCCGCGCATGTATTATCGTTCCCCGATTTATTGTGAGTTAGCTCTGTTCTTGCCTGCTCCTCCTCCTCTTTGGATTGGCGATGGCTTCTCAAGACCGGCTTAACCTTTTTGTGGCCGCGCGCTCAATATCCTTTCGAGAGAAATGTTAAGCTAAGTCATTAAACTATCAATGGTGCCTATGGTATCGGAGTTGATTTATGTGTTGCAGTATCCAGTTCTTATTCTCGGCGGCCCCTTCAGACTTGTTAAGCCACTCGAATCGTCACCCTATAGCTATGAATGTGAGCCTTGGAAGAATTAAGCAGATGTAATCTATTATTTGTGGTCTGGACCGCCATAACGTTCGCGCGATGAATTTTTATGGATACACCATAATTTCGAATCACTGTTAGTTCTATGAATTATGGTCGACGATTAATCTTTTAGCGTAAATACTTTGAAGAAAAGTTACAAAACATTTTTTTAAAAATCACTTTCATTAATATCGGATAAAAATCGCTATTTTGTTCAGTCGATTATGAATGTTTCCCCGGGCATTAGTTCTGCTGCGTTGTAGCTGTGCATTGTGTGTTTTTCCTGTGCCAACAATTGGGGGCAGCCCAATTGTTGAGTCTTGGAAGAACATCGAAACGCATGATTGGTTTATTTTGTGCATGCTTGGTGTTCAACCGTAAATCATAATTGGTGGTATATAGGTAATAAAACCAATTATAAATTACGATTTAGCCTTTGTATAATTAATTACAATTGTAATCGCAATTTATAATTGCAAATAAAAGCCATTTGACCGCCTTAACAAATATAAATTTTGTTTTATTTTTGCTATTTTGTTTAATGAATCCGGGGTTTCCAAAAAGGGTGCATTTCGAGCAAAAACTCTCTATTGCCTCGTAGGCGAATGTTGGGGCGTGTTACTAGTAGACAAACCCACATCACGGTCAGATAGCGCCTCGAAGAACATTGCAAGAGCTTGTGCAATTAAAAAGAATGGACAAAAAAATTCAAGCCCACCGCTTATACTTCCTCCCACGTTATCGGCATTCCAACACCGCCTATTTTTTTCCCGCTTCCCTCTCGCTGGATACCAGATATTTCTCAGAAGTCATTAAAATTTTATTCGCTATTAATATGCGAGGGCAATGCCGCTTCCTATAATTAAATTTTCTGCCACACTCGTTTTTGGGATGAGGGAGAGACGATGTGGGCATTGCCACCTTGCGGTAAGGACAGCAAACACCGTTTCATGAAATATGAATGCAAATTAGATTAGAGAGGTGGCATTAATTTAAGGGAAACTGTGCTCTGGTAAACAGGCTTCACTGTAATTACAGCTTGCACTTGACTTAATTTGATCGTTTTATCGGTACTGCTAATGTAGTTTAAATACCGAGAAGAAGACAAATATAATGGAAACGTTGCACCATCTTAATGGGAAAACCGGACTTCAAAAGAACCCGACGGCCACTGAATTAAAGAATAAATACGAATTGTATTTTCTTGTTGCTAAGGGGTTTATGGAGTGTGAATGGGAGCGAAGCGAAGGTCAGGCGGAAATAAAAAGGTGCTCACCACTAATCATCGCTGTGCTTAATGGCTTTCGACAATTCTTTTTCCCATCAATTTACCAGCCTTTGTGCTTTCAATCCAAGAAGCTTTTTCCCTGGTCGCTCGACTCTTTTTCTGAGTTCTAAAAAAAAAGGTTCTAGTCACTTATTTTCTTCCTATCATGGTCGTCTGCGGCTTAGTATATGGCAAGTGCTAGATAAAATATCGATATAATCGATATTTTTTGGATCACCTCTGGCCAATAAAATTCGATTGTGCTATCGATTGTTCTTTGGAGGCTGTTTACTACTGTGGATGTGGCCAAGGGTGCATTTCGGTTGTATTCTTTCCGATTTTCCTTTTATTTTCGCCTCACCGACTCCCTTTCACTGTTGGCACTGTGTATTCAACCGTTAAACGTCTTTAGTTTGATCGTAAATCCGTTGGAAATGTCGACCGATTATTTACCAGGTTGATCGTGGACCCCGTAGAAAGGTTAGAGTCTTATGGTGCCCGACTTTTAAGAGAGGCGGAAAGTGAAAGTCCGTTCGCGGTCCAACGGGCACGCGCTTGAATTTAATAGCACTAGAGAAATAGTAAAAAATAAAGCGGGTAGCTCAACTAGGATTTGAACTGGAGACGGTGGCGATAGTAGTTAATATTGTGTGGAAATCGTAAAACGTCGACAAAGTAAAAATGGAATAGTTTTTAGGGTGACAAAGTTATCTGGGTTTGTTTTGATACCTGTCTGGGCGTACATACAATTCTTAGGAATGTTGGTCAATAATTACATTCGTTCACCGATCATTGGTCTACTTGCAACTTGATCAAAGCGATGCACTTGAACGAAATTCGATACCACATTACTGCCTTTTGCTATTTGATGTCTGGGTGTTCAGGTCAGCTTTGTGTTGAATTATTTATGTGCTAGGCAGGAACCATATAACATTTTGAGTTTAGCATTTTGTAGTTCCAGAACTGATAAATCCCTGCCAAACTAGATCGCATTACACCAAAAAAAAAGTGTTTTTTTTGTATACATACGGTTTTTTTTAAATCCTGGGATCCACTGATCCGTAGACTAGCCAACTGGACCACCGCCAACTGGGTCAACAGCATCAAATCGTAATTTCAACCATACTAGATTTACAAAATATAAACCACATTTCTAACCAATGTTTGTCATTTTCAATCAGATTTGTCCTCTACTATTCAATTCGCTTTATCTTCGAAATATAAAATTCCTTGCCCCAGCCCATTAACATAGCACATTAGCATGTGTAAGCCTATGTTGGAGTTGTAAGTAGGGGGAAGGGGGCGTTGTTGTGTCATGCAGTCTGAGTGCTTTGTTTAACTATATAATCTGCGAAAACAAATGTGCATTTCGCGAGACGTCTCTAGTAATTAGTGCGGCCTCGGCTTGTACAACCGTGACAATAATTGCTATTTTTCACTTGCCCGTCCATGTTGGTCGAGCGTGTTTTGCTGTTGGTTTCGACTTCAAGAAAGTGAATCCATGAGCAATGAAAAATCTGGGGCCAAGTTTCATTTGTTGATTTTACATAATTTGATGGCAATGGTTATTTAACACAATTAATGATGGAATCGGAATTTAATTCACGAATAAAATTCTGATTTCAATTTGCTCTCGTTGCCGGTTTCGATTGCTGTCCAACGATGTCCATCGCTAATTGTGTTAACACAACCCCGGCTTCCATCTTCCACCTCGTATAATGGTTATTTAGTTCGTCATATCCCCAAGCAGGGCAAAAGAACATTAAATTAATAAATTTATGGCCATTTTTGTTCTCACTCTTCAAGTTGCGAGAAATTATCTTTGATTATTGTAATTGTAAATGGTAATTGTAATTGTAAATTAGCGTTATTTTTCAAATCGATTTGAAAATAACTTCCGATTGGACTATTCACAAAGTCTAAAAAAATCTTAACCATTGGTTAAGAAACGTGGGATCACTACATTGCGCCATTACCTTGACAAAGTATTGTCGCTTTACTAAATCCAAAAGCATGACGCAAGGCGACGATGCAACCTATGGTTGAGGTTTGGAAACTATTTTTATATGTGAATTCGATGTAGCCTAACGTAATTTATTTTCATTTGTATACAAAAATCTGAACATTTCAGTCAATTGTATGAATCATTTTGTTATTCGAAGTCGATTTCAGATCCGGGCTACGTGAAGTGCGAATGATGAGTCTGGTTTCACTGTCTACTTCGAACTGGCATTGACTGCACGCCCTCGATCTCCTTCATTGACTCGGGCAGTCTGTAGGAAATAAGCCGTGGAGATTTGCATGCCCGCAATAAATGCGGTTGCCATGCATGGGGAATTGACGATATTTGGTAACTGTGTTGTCGACGTGGGCTTGTACTGACGCGCCGCAATTGTTATTGCCGAACGTATAAACGCTAAGCTGTCGTCAATCGTTGTGCCTGTCGTCAGCGCTGTCGTCCCCCGCCCCCGCTTCGAAACACTCGTGCCGCCGGAAAACACACGGGACCGGCTGGCAAATTTTCCCATCCACCACCCTTCTCAATTCGCACCCGTCAATTTTTTTTACGTCTCAACTGATGCGGTACTCCAAAAATATGTCTCGCGAGGCGCGTGAACAGCTTTGATAATTTTGTTGAGTGCTGTTCAATGCGGTGCCAATGGTTGCGGATTGACGGGTATGAGGCGTGGGATTGTGTGGGTCTGTTTCGCCAAAGCTGCGCAGGGAGAGAAACACACTCAAATGGGCAGGTGGTGTAATGAATAAGAATCGACAACTTTTCATTTTTTCTTCTTCGAAAAGTGGAACAACGTGTGCAAAGTGAAAGACAAATTGCAGGAAGTTTATTCGTGTGATCCAGTCCTAGTTTGTAAATGTAATTAAGTGTTGATAACATGATTGAGATAAAGAAAAATGGGTGAAAAATTTATTTGATTAGATGGTGATGGTGTGAGAGTCCCGTGACATTTTATCGGTCATCGCTTCAGTCACGGTCCATACATATCAGTTTCCACCTTCACTACTTTTGCTTGTGCGTGGCCTGCCATTTGCCATTCATAACAATCCATGCCAACCATGCTGTCACGTCGAAATGTTAAGGATCAATATTAGCAGAGCCTTTTGTGCCGATGAATTGTGTTGGCTGACAATGTGGCCGTAACCTTTCGCGTAGTACTAGCATATCTTCCAAAGACCCTACAGCTTATACTCTGTATTAGGATAGCTGGCTATTCCCAGTAATTTGTACTGAACGTTTATTTTTATTTATTGATATTTTTAAAAAAATGTAAACTACTTTTCTTTCCAATTAAAAATGAAAACGTTTACTGATATATGTTTGTGTATGCACTGTGCAGGGTTTCTTTTTGCCAAAACTGTATTTGATACCAAATTTAGTGTTGAGTTCCCAAAGCAACTTGACATTTTAGTACCGTACGCACAAGAAAAAGGATCTCAAGATAATCTACCAAATTTTTTTATTCGGTCTACACGGGTGTTCCAAGTGTGGGTTGGTGGTGGTGGTGGTGGCCACATGGGTGGCGAGCGCGCTTGGTCATGCCTCATGTCTGGCTAAATTTATGTACGGAACGAACGGCCTCATCACGGGGAACCCATTTTCCATACACTAGTGACCTTGCTCGTGAATTTCGAATAAATTGTTGGCCATTTCTCTTCTTTCTTCCTGCGCCCGCCACCCGCTAATTCCGCCGCCCTTTTGGAACGCCACCATGTCATTGCACATGGTTAGGAGTGGTCCCCACCCTCTTCGTCTCCCACCCCAGATGGACGTGGTGCCGTAACGTCAATCTTGTTTTTGGGTCCGGGCCGAGCGACGAGCACGCACTCGGTTCGGGGTTGCGTCGCGTGGAACGACCTCCGAGCACGCGAGACCTTTTCGGGACGACAGTCGAACGTGTCACACGTCCGTCGGTCGCGATGGTTACCGCCGATTGGCCGGTTTCACTGGGCGCTGCCCGGCCAATGGATGGTCGCACCGCCATTTTGTATTCCCAAAATATTGGACCACGCCTCTTTTTTATGTTGGTGTGACGCGCGGTGGGTTTTGGGTGGCGCCGGCGTGGGGGAGGATGTGATGTGGGTGCTGGGCAGGAGGGGCGGGCCGGTTCCGGTGGAGGTTGGACGCGACAAACGTTCTGGACCATTAACCGAACTCGCGTGCGAGGACGCAGCTATAGTTGCTGAAAGTGACCGTTGGGGGAAAGGGTTAAGGGTGTCCGTTCTGCTGAGGAGAGTCAACCCCGTCTGAATACACACCCGACAACTACGACTCGTCGTAGCCCAGTCGGTATTGAGACTGACTGTGGCTCGGCGATCCCGGGTTCGATTCCCGGCGCGCTCTCGATTATTAGATCCCGGGGTACTGGTGAAGATGTGCCCCGTACATAGTGTTTAAGCACCAAGAGGGATACAGAAAATCTTGTAGTGCAGTTACTACAGTGAATTAAAAAAAGTTATAATATGAATATTCGCACAGAAAGACAATACTGAAATTGATCATTGGTTATTTAATTAGTTTCTAGAATTGCGATCATTCCATTTTTTTCCCTGTAGGTTTGATTCAAAACACATTTTTGATGAGTATTTGGATGAGACTCAAATCACACCTTTTCTATCTTTACGATTACTACAAAATTGTTTAGTGTGCAACTTTTGTTTGATGGAATAGCAATGTCAGTGCAGTACGTTTTTTAATAAGCATATAGTGTTTAAGCACATTGAATATTTCAATTCGGATATAACTTTTAGCAGTGTATTCATTTTTTTAAACAACGAAGTCGCTGCTGTTGGTGGTCAACGGTTCTTTAGTCGTGTGGGGTAAGGTTGGTCTAATGTTTCGGAATGGGTCGATGCCGAATGTCGCCAGAGACTCGTTCATTATGCCCGTTCACGCGGGCAGCCCTCTCGGCGCCCGCCGATTCGACCTCTGCGTGGCTGATAAAAACATATTATAGTTGCCCGTGGGACTCGTTTATTAAGCTCATCTCGTTCCCACCCCTCCCAGCAAATACAAACTTAGTGTTACGCATGCATGTATGCCCATAGCTAGTTTTTATTCCAGGGCTGCCATAATATGCATGAAGGCCGCCATTAAAAAAATTAAACTCTCCCTCCACTCACAAAGCAGAAATGAGATCTCTCACTGATGCAGTTTCTACACCAGGTCCCTCTGGTTGAACTGAGTAACGCAAAGGTGGAAGGTCGTTTAAATTCTTGAACCAGTTTCATTAAAAATTATTATTTTTCTTTGAAGAATAGTTATACCACTTAGTTTAATCATTTTCTCTCATATTTTGTTTTACCGTAAAATGGTAGCGAAATTTAAATGGTGAAATTATCGTCCCTAAACTGGGAGTGGTTGAACAGATGTTTAAACTCAGATGGTTGGGGATTGCAGGACTACAAACGATGGTCGTTAAACTTTTATGTTTTAACGATCTTCGTTGCCAAATTTCTGATTGTAGTCCTGCAATCCCCAACCATCTGAATAATTAACTATCATCGGCTCCTATCCGGAAGATGTTTAAACGATAACTTGTTATTTTTGTAATTTGTGTTATTCCTTGGATTTCTTGTATTTTTAAATATTTTATTTTATATTTGTTTTGGGGGTTTTGCATGGCTATACTTGATGGGAGCCTGCCCCGACAGGCCAATGTGAAAACGTTTCAACCGCGCTGCTCTATCCAATTAGTGTCCACGAGAGTTGCTGTGCGCAGCCGGCCGCTCGGTGTGTGCTTGAAAATACCGACAGATGGCTCTATTTTTTCCCCGTGGCCTGCATAATTAGTCGTGTGGTCTATTAGCGCATGGGCGCGCTTTGCTCCTGCCAAAAACTATTTTCAGACACTTTCAATTTGTTTTTTTAAAAAACACAACCCGTGTGTATACATGCATGTGTCTGCCTGTGTGTGCGTGTCGCTTATGTTATTACTTATTGCACAGAGTAGAAAGAAAATAAGTCTCGTTGCAACCCAGGAAATAATTTGTCGGCGCTGAAACTAGATTCGGCGAGAAGTTAAGAGGGCACCACCCTCAACGCCACGCAAGAAGTGATTCTAAGTTTCGAGGCTATGAAAGTTGCCGGCAAATACTCCATGAAAAAATAATTGTTTTATTCAATTGGCCGAATGCTATCCGAAGAGGTAGTTTCGTCATGGTTCTTGGAATTTGCTATCACTATTACAATTTTTTTAATGTTTAAAAACACATAATCTAGGGTATATAAGGAACTTGTTGTGGCAATAGGCTGCTTAAATTTTGGAAAAAGGTTAAAAGCATAGCGAGTGCAAAGTTGCCAATATCGAAAGCGTCGAATATTTTTCATTTGCGTTTCGCTGTTCAAATAGATATAGAAAAAAGATTGTTTGGTCATTGGATTTTATTCGCGGCTATGAAAGGGGGTAAATGTTTCGCTAACCGTGACCTCCGCCCTGCCCCGTCACGATATTTTACCCTCCTATCCATTCTATAGAAAACGCAGTCGTCAGTGGACAACTGTTAGTACGTGATTGCTGGCGTCGAGTAATTACAAACGCCCCTACATGCCAAATCTCCCGCATCCCATCACCAGAGGGAGCAAACGGGTACAACACAAAACTGACCTTTTTAATCTTCCGTCTATCTATATCCACTGGATTGCCATTTGCTACTTTGAATCGCGTCCCACTACAAGGAATAAAAATTGACATTGGCTATTGAATAACTTCGTGTCATAAGTGCTATAATTTGCTCCCTCGTCCTTGTCGAGACTTTCGACATCGTGCTTCCATTGTTTGGTCGGTCAGTTGCGCGGGCCATTTGGTTCTCGATGACAGTTCGTTTTGGAACTGGCGCGCGCGGTTTCTGTGGAAGCGAAATTCCGACCCAAATGACGAGTCGAGGGGATTCGTAGTAATTGCCACGGAAATCGAGGGGCCAGTTGGTGGTACATGAATGTTGGTCCGTGCGCCCTCTCCCCTACTCTCGGTTGTCAAAATGAGGAGGGGCCACCACATTACGAATTGTCCTGGCATTGTACTTGGCAACCGCCGGATCCATGAGAAACTGAGGTAGGGGAGGGAGACTAGCACAGCTGTCCGGTCATTCCATCGCCACACATTAAATAATCTTCGCCATTTCTGCTCCCCCTAATATCATTCTTAAGCGCGGTTTGCACCGGGAAAGATCGGCGCCTAAGGAGTTGCTCTTCTCCGGTCGCGTGAAATTGCCCTCCATTGACGGCAATTTGAATTTACTCGTATAAATGTATTTACAACATCATGTGGACTAGGAGCTAAAGCGTCTTCGTGAAGCTGGATCCACTGAGCGTGGTGCAGGGTCCTTGGAGCGGGTCGATCGTATAAAATCCCCTAAAGGATAGAAAGTGTCATTGATCCATGCCATGAATGAGTCACAGAAACATTGAAGTGCCTAACAAGAGCTTGATGGGCAACGCCGTGTGTAAGCAGCCATTAAAACTAGCAATGCACATCTGTATTGCGGGAAAGCTCACCCGCGGGGTTCGGAAGTTATATAGGTTGCTATAAATTCTTTATACCCGCAGTCATCATTTTGAGATGCAGAGTAGTATACGATGCCCTTAGAATTACTACAGTAGTTCTTGATAGAACGCGAGTTCAATTCCCGAATGGTATTATTGAGCTTCCTTTGATAAAAAAGAACCTCGCTAACATTTTTAACGAGGTCACCCGTCTACATATGTCTCGTTAGAGGGATCGATCAACACAGTTTCGAATACAAAATATCTCTTGTCAGTACATTTTCAGTCAGCAGTGGGTCTTAGGTGGAACTGGATGTTACATTCACGCGTGGACTTTTGCTTTAACAGTTACTCGGACACACAACGCTTTGCAACAATCTAGCCGGAACAATGGGCTCAAAATGTTTAGCCGAGTGAACAGTCGCTATTCACTTCGTTACGTCGCACGTATATAATTGACGGTAATGGTTTCCGAGCCGGTGATTTGCATTATGCTAATTCCAGCCTCGTCCGCTCTGACTCGCGCAGCCAAGGCACAGGACATACATGCTTGTGTTCGTGTTTGTGTGCTGTCTGTTCCAGTTCCAGTGTTTCCGCTAAAGACCTTTACCTGTATACACCATTTTGGTGGCCGACGGTGGCCTTACACATTGGGGGCAGCGCGACGCACCTATTTACGGGTGACGGCAGTCCGGTCATTTAAACGATGACAATTAACCCGCTGAGGTGTTTCGGTCACCAACTTGCGGACGAATTAAGGGTGCCGTGAGCTTCAGTAGAGTTGACCCGTTATTTCGTTCTAAAATGCAACATGGTTAAAACTGCGGTTGCGAGATGCGTCTGCTGCAAGTACGTCATTCTAACTACTCTGTGTAACGCGATTAATTTTAATGTAATTAAATTAACTCTATGATTGAAGTACAGCAGGTTCTTGAAAGTTCTGTAATTTAACTAGTTCTCGAACATCCTGGTATTCTTTTCGTGCAATTAGACGAGTAATTGTTAAATTGCTTGTTTTAAATAGTCGTTTCTATAAAACATTACCGTACTTAGCCGTCATGGGTTCAATTCTCGGGGCGAGCAATCGACGGCATTGAGCCCAACAATTTTTCGTTTTACTTATTGAACAGATGAAGATTATAGTATTTTTTGTGTGAGTGTCGCTTTTGTGTTGTGTTAGTTTATTTGAAATTTTTAATAGACAAATCAGTGTTTCAAAATCCAATATCTTAGCCGCCTTGTTTCTACGAATCTTATCTATGCATCTCACTGTTTGATGTTTCTTAATATTCCATATTGAAATTGAATTCGGTAAATCGACCGATATTCTTCCTCTCAAACGTTTGTAGCGCGTGTATAAACGCCATCATCCTCTCTGATATGATGCGGCATTGCTAATGCAGCGTGGCTTATTGCGCGCCTAAATTAATTACAATAAATTTGACATTGAAATATGCCATTTTGAATATTAATGAAAATATGATTATTACGTCGTTATGTCATTGCGAGGGAAATGGGAAAAGATTAGGTAGCTCGACTTGCTTCTCCATGAGACCGAGCATGCGCGGAACTAATTTCGGTGTTGCGCTCGCCGGTCGTGTTGGTCCAAATGCGACGTCTCCCCGAAGACTAGTAGCGAGACATCGTGCATGTGATCTCTTTATTTAATTAACGATTTTCTGTTCGCATCGAGAGTGCAATTCGAGTCCAATATGCTGACAGGCAACGACGCAAAGTCCCGGATAATCTCTAGCGGTTTCCATCCATGCATATAGCTGAACAGGGCGTCGTAATGACAAACATTTCGCCATTAACTGCTTTTGGAAGGTAGTGAAAATCTATTTTCGACCATAAATATGTTCAACATCGCGATTCCTTAGATTGTCTAGAGAATTAATCCACGAACATGTGTAGAGATTTTTTTAATCTTTGAAAATCGCGGGTTGTTTGCCCGACAAGTCATAGACAAGTCAAGACAGAAGTCATAGAAAAATGAACAGATGGCCTATGTTATTTGAGTTTCCCGTTATTTGAGTACTGGATAATCTAGACATGAAATAATCTAGACATTTCAGCATTTTGTAGTTCGATTTAAATCTTCTATATTTCATGGCTAATTGAAACCTAAGTATTCATTAAGATTAACATTAAGATGGCACTCCTTAGCAAATACTTAAATGGGGTCGAGAGCTTGATGACCGTTAAAAAAGTGTTTTAGAACTCAATCATTGAGTTCTTCGATGAAGAGAGGGACATAGTATTATGCGTAAAACCAGTATTTTAAGGTCTTTATTTTGCATTTCAGGAAACCAAGGAACACTGTACTCGTACAGAAAAAGCAGATTTTGTTTTTTTGAAGTAAAATAATTGCGCTTGTTCATCAGAACTACAACATCGAACCATGTTATATTCGGGAAAAGAAATTGGTTTGCATATGTTCGAAATACGAGCAAATAAAAAAGCCATTTCCGGGTTTCAGGAGCCTCTTTGACAAATCTACTTAGAGTGCAGCGTTCCTCATTTGCTAAACGCGGCCGCAGTTTATTCAATCGGCTACCGCTAAGATGTTTATTGTTGGCGCTCCTTAGCAAATACTTAAAAAGAGGTCGAGAGCTTGACGACAGGGACATAGTGATTGAGTACTTCGATAAAGATGGGGACAAGGAGAACGCGACCATGTTGCTCGCGTATGTACGAGTATACGTTCTGGAGTGAAGCTTGATTCTGTGCCGCGGTCACTTGCCATTTTCTCCCCGCTGTACACGATTTTCCAATTTAGCAGAAACTATTTGCCACTTGCGATGTTTTCGATCTTCGCTCGATGTTTGCTCTACAACATCGCGGCGAAAAATAAAAATAAAAGTCGGGTTCGTGAAACTGACAGACATTTTCGTTGTAGGACACGAGCGAAAATGTGTGTAGGGTCATGACAGTAGGTTCTGGGCGAGACCAGCTGTAGCCGACAAATAAAGTACCGGTAGCACAAATAACTTCTGTTCACTTAACGACGAATCTAAATATCATTGGAAAAAAGCAACCGCTAATCATGGGTCATTCTTTATGGGTTGAATAACATATTTAAAAAATATTCTTTGTTATAGATGCATTGTTATAGATCCAGCAAATGGAATATATTTTTTCAAAAAATAAATCACGGGTTCAGCTGAATAATGTGGGAGGAAAACGATATTCATTCACCCGTTTTCTTCCTATTATTTTTAGGCCTGGCCTTTGCTGTCCTTATAGGACGACCCGTCACATTCCAACTATACAGAGTATAACACTGTCAAAC
The DNA here is from genome assembly GCA_034698785.1 of Mycogona germanica. NCBI lineage: Eukaryota > Metazoa > Arthropoda > Diplopoda > Chordeumatida > Chordeumatidae > Mycogona > Mycogona germanica. The sequence continues at coordinate 1,087 of JAQGBY010005892.1, read as the reverse complement.
ATGTCAGAGTTTCTTATTTTAGCTTTTCTCAAGCGGTCATTCTGGCGAACACATTTCACTCATATCCAGGTGCCACCATTTACCGGTAGTCATTTGTAAAATTCTTGCTACTCGAGTCCCCTCTTGTGTCAGCGTCAGGACTCTTTTCTCAAATGCGCTTAAGAGTTGAGCGACACCATTCGTACAATGAAGTGGAAGTTGTGCCCGGGACAGCGCCGGACGAGAAATATTTTACCATTCCTACATTATGAGTGCATTTTCTTCTTCCTTTTTCTTCACGCGCCATCTACATCTACTTTTACGTTTCCCATCACCTCGAGTCCTAATGGCGGACTCGGGGATAATCCATCTGGCTTTCGAAAGACGAGAAGTATGAGCAGAACATGTATTCGCTGCGAGCGTCAAGATTAGGGTTGCATGTTTTGTATATGTCGGTTGAAATTCCGTTAGGTTGAGAGAAACTTCTCAAACCCAATCCACCTCCACTCTCACTTCTGCGGCTCCCTCGGCACGTGGCACGTGACTGCGGTCGGCACGTGCGAGGACACAACTGTCACTCGCTCATAAATCACGAACAGCACCAACTATAACTTGATACCGGTGAACGTGCCTTCCCCCCTCCCTCTAACTCGAAGCAGCGGGAATCATTCCCATAGTGGCGTGAGTTGCGCTGGGTTCTGCTGCTATTGTCGAGGTACAATGGAAGATTCATAGCTATCTTAAATAACAAATGCAATGGCGTGATCTTCCATTGGAGAAAAAAGAACGTGGCAATATTCTCAACAACGCGCGTTGTGCATTCTGACAAGCTTGTTCTCTTGCCTAAAATCACTGACGCCCCCGCAGCTGAATTTCAGCGTTTCCAGAATTTTAATTTAATTATCAATAAATAGGTAGCTAGACCCAACAGTTTTTCAGCGGCAATTTTCTCAGGCCCAATCAATATTGTTTACGATAAATTGGAATCACATGTAAGGAACAGTAAGGAACAGCGCCACCTATCACACTTAAAAAAATGTCTCATTTTTAAGACATTTATTGTCTTTTGAGATATGGAAAAATTAAGAGAAATAAAATGTCTCAAATT